>JACMIG010000963.1:0-11716 GCA_014805385.1 Levipalatum texanum
AGGCGACGCGCGAACTACCTAACGCTAAACAGCGAAATGATCTATCTTCTGCGCTTGAAGATAGATCATTTCGCTGTCTAGCGTTAGGTAGTTCGCGCGTCGCCTCCGCATCACTTTAATACCGGACAATAGAATTCCTATCCAGTAGAATTACCCATCCTCCTAATGAGTTCGGCCTCAAGTCGTTTGCGCTCTTCTAGAGCCTTGTTCGATCTGAAAGGTGTTTGAAGTTCGCGGTAGGTCAGTGAAATGGGCGGTAGATCAATAAAGCGCTCGTAGATCAATCATTACCTCATTAGTATCTGCGTATATTCCTGCTGTTGTTTCTGCGCCGTGGACTCGAGCCAGGATCGTGCCTGAAAACACAATGTTATTATTTATTGTTGACGGAAATTTTTTTCTGAGAAGACAGCCAAAGCCTCAAGGAAAAGCTGCATGGGCGAAAATGGTGCTGTTTTAGTACGGTGAGGAGCGTTCTTTTCCGGAACGTTATACTATCCGAAAACATTTCTACTTACCATGACGATTTCATCGTTCTCCTTCTCCTCGTCGAGCTTCTCTTGCATCGAAGTCGAAGCAAAGGCGAAGGGTGCAGCGGGTCCGTTAAGATTGATCAAGTCACGAAGCTGATAGGTTACGACGTCTTTAGCTTTCGGATCTTCCTTGAAGAAGAACAGCATTTCCTCGTGGAACCACCCTTGCCGCAGCCACCTCTGCATCTTCCGTTCCGAATAAGGGCCGCTGCAATCGATAACATACTCATTGATCTACGATCAATCCTCTTTTCGCCTTTCCAGGGGCAAAAAATAATGCACTATTTGCCAGTCACCATTTCCTCCAGCACGTCATTTCAGAAAAAAATACTTACAAATCGATCCGGGCGCCTTCAAACTTCGGAGGAAGGCGATAATAAATATTGCATGGTGTTCGCCACGATTTGTAGTGATCTGGGCGAATTCTGAAAGGCCAGAAAGATTGTGGATCTAACGGAAGGTGGGCGAAAGAAAGCTGTCAGCGAGATGCGCTTTAGATGCTGCAACTCGTTCTTGCAGCTCATTTTCAGTACAGAAATAATCGCAAAGTATTTACGAGGGGAGAACGGTAAAAGGGGTCTTTGGAGGCACCTTCGATGGAGGCAGAAAAGATAAAATACCTACTCACCCCACCGTCCACTGCAATTCAGTGAGGATGTCGCGGCGATCCCTGAATGACATTCTGAAGAATGAGCCGAACCCTATTTAAACTTAGTTAAAAAAATTATCTTTTTTTTTAACGAATAAATGTATTTATTTGTTGTCACTTGAAAATTAAGTGAAAAAAATGCTGACCTATCCTTCGTTTCCTCCTCGTTCCTAAAGCCTTCCTCCTCTTTCCACCCTTCTTCGTCTTTCTCGCGTTGCATTCGCTGCTCCTCGGATTCCATTGGTTTCCACTAGCAATTTTGCTCATAAGGGAAGATGGCTCAGGGCGGTACCTTAGGAGCCAGCAACTGCACATCCCATCCATGATCTTGATCTCGGCCCTCTGTACTCTGTTCGGCCTGCGTCGGCATGAATGCAGGCCCTTTCGTCGCCTCAACCGCTGCATCATCGACCTTCCACGGTGTTGCCTGTAGCTAAATCGCAGAGATTTCAATCTTGACTTAGTAGTTGCGTTTCCGACGCTCACCTTTTTCTTCTTCTTCTCAGCTGCTTTCGAGGCGGCTTTCTCCCAAGACTTAGTGTAACTTGACGGTACCTTCGAGGATTGGATGGACTGCAACGACGGTTTCGGATGGAAACTAGTCTGACAGTCACAAATGTCGTAAGAAATCGAAAATATTAACCTTCAGTGAAGGAGCATCGCGGTTGAGACTCGCTTTGATGTCATCGTCGAGTGGCGGACAAGGGAAGCTGGCCTGTATGAAGAGAGTATATTTTTTCTTTCCAATCAGTAATGTACCTTCCCAATCTCAAACATGAACTCGCGCGAGTAGACGCAGTCGTCGTCGTTCCCACAATCAGAAAATTCGGCTTCATCATCACTCCTAAATCAAGTCCTCTTTTTACGATCTTTGTTGTCTTATTACTCGGGCGCGCTGAAGTATTCTGGTGTAACTTCGGGCTCCTCTCGATCTTCTTCATCTTCTTCTTGTTCGTGACCAACGAATGCGTTCTCGTTGCCGTTGACGTCGTTTTCCTGAAAGACAAGGATCTTGTGAGCGGCGGAATAAAAAAATGCGGAACGTACGATCTCTCTCAACAGTTCTCACGATTCTCTAACTTGTCTGGCGGTTAGAGTAACGAGAGAACTTAGGACAGAGATCGTAGGGCGATGAGCGTACATTCCGAATGGTTCATTACGCCGACAATACCATCGTGGTTGCTCCCTCTCCATTGAAAACGGCTTGCTACTGGTTGTCAGGATAGGGAAGTTGTCTTGGTAATGCCATAATATTTACCCTCATCGAGATAAGATGATCGTCCCGCTGCGCCGTTTCTTGGATGGACGCCAATGGCTGCCGCCTTCCGTCGCCGATCTTCAACCTCTCCCATGCGTCCAGCATGGCATTGAGTTGATCTGGAAAAAAAGATGGAGGATTTCTTTGGTGTCTTGGGCGCACAGATGTTCCACTCATCTTTTTGGGCACGCAAACTGAGCGCACATATGGTCTCCCGTTAACCCCATGAGTTGGTTCTTAGAGCCCGATAAATCTTTTTTATACTCCTCAGCAAAAGGCCCATGGTCGGTTGGCAGTGTCGGAGGCTGGTCGTCAAAGATAGATTCACTATGGAAAAGGAGGTCACTGAATGCGCCAGTGCAAAAAGTGGAAAGATGTGAAGGGGAAAGTTAGGTCAGTTTACATATGCTGAATCTCCAAATATACTGGTTAGGTTCCATACTCACCATCTTTAGTCTCCTCCTCAGAATCCATGTCCACTTTGCCGTCTATCGATCGATCGGAAGGGGTGGACCGAGTGTTGTTTCAAAGGGCGGAAGGAGGGTGGCGCGCTGCCCGCAAGATAAGTATCGGCGCCGCTCACTCGTAATCGTCCGTTCCTGTATTGCTGGCAATTATGGACTTCTCTATGAAACAAAAGAACCGGGCGGGAGAACGAGACTTGGAAGCGATCTAATTGCAATAATGGCAGCTGCGGGGGGAATATCACAGCATAGCGCTAATTCCTCGCGTGCTAGAGTGACCACACCGCGAACTCGCTAGGCGCCAAACGGCCATTCGGACTGATAAGAAATTGTGACGGACAATAGAATGTCATTTCGATTGTGGGGTATTACAGGCAGTCCAAAAGCCTTTAATATTCCGTTCCGTACGCGACTGTTCTCACTCTCCATTTAAAAGGGATTGCACTCGTCGTCTGGCCGGTTAAATAGAGACCTCGGAGAGTTTCGCGCATAGGTGTCAAATTAAGACGAGTTCGGATCGCCGAGAATAACTGACAAGAGAACCAAAGCGGGGGGAGGGCCCAGCTTGCCCTCAAAACTCTCGCTGCGGATAAATGGTAATTCAAACGGGCGCTCGGTGCAGGAAGAGCGGAGACATAATTGAACCGCTGTGGATCCTTGCTACGGGAGAAAGATTCTCTTTCGATGGGTGGTGTTCGCGAAGGAAGAATTCCCTCACATGAATCAGGGGCGTGCGACACGACAGATGGTGACAGACAGGTCAAAAGGGGTGACTGGGGCCAAGCTATTATATACACCAGCCGTCCAGTTGGAAGCGACCGGTGCACCTTCCAACAACACACTTTCGGAATGGTATCTCCGTTAGTGTAGAGAGAAGCGCTATCATTCCCCATAAAAACGTCAGGACACTAAACCACGGATCTCAAAAAAGCGATGTCCGCTACTGGGGCGGTGCATCTCTATCCCATAACCAGCGCTTCGCTCTCGCAGAGATGGAGAACGATCGATAACACAGCAACCTTGAGCTTAGTGTATCTGCTTGGAGCAGCGGGAAGTCTGACCAAGCTGACCCATGGTAATAAATAGTTCATATTCGCACCAAGCGCCATCTGTTCCCTTACACAGGCTGGGGATGAATAATGTTCTTTCCCTCCCCTGCTCTCTCTGTCTCTCTCTCTCGCAGGCGATCTCTTCCATCACTGACCCTTTACATCAAGAGTCAATGAGAATACGGCCTTGGCCCATCTCGCTTTCACTAGAAAAAAACTAATTGGAAGAGAAGCCTGAAGGGCGATCTCAGGTGCATTCAAACATTAAATGGTGCCTATTTACCACCCGGTCTCTAAACAAGTTCAGCAATGGAAATAGCGGCCAGCTACTCTATGAGATGAAGGGGTCAATGGAGGTCACGCGTTTCTAATATCGAGAGGGAAATCGTATAATGGGATGTGATCCCGCAGAAAAGTTGTAATGGCCCGGGAGGTGTTTATTTTGTTGTCATACTTCACTGGTAACACTAAAGTGTTTGAACGAGATTATGCAATAGTAATGAACACAAAATGAACAGCTTCCAGGCCAGTTTAATATAAATGAAGATACGAAATCGGTAGAGCATGTCGCAAGCTCCTCACCCTTCACTCACGAAGTACATCTCCTTGGCAACTGGATGTCCCGTCGCACTATTACGGACTCGACGTCTCTATAGTTCATCACATCCTGAGCTTTATGCAGAGCGAAGGAGTGTCAATTTCACTTGAAATAAATATAATGGCATGTGCATATTATGTGAGAGCTATTTTATATTTCTTGATCTGCAACGTTGAGGGGGGGGGACGGTGAAGGGAAGCGGTCTACGGTGCGTTGCTTGGGGAGTATTATGCACAGCTGGTGGACCCGCTTCGCAAGCTTGTCAATATCTTTTATTTTGATTCCCTTCAACACAGGCTCTCGCCCTCACCCTCAGGCACACAGGCGAAGAACAAGTGGCTAATGCTGATATGGCGCCCCTCCCCTTCAATCCTCGGCACTCCTTGCACAGTGGCACGCTTATAATCGGTTCCCTTCACATCTCTAAAGATCTCGGAGAGACCCTGTTCACTCCTATAGATAGCTGCTGCTCTCTTGATTTCTCCTAGCCCATTCGGGATTGGGCATCCCTCGCCATGGCATTGTTACGCCTACTGCTGCTCTTGGTCCCAGCTGCTATTGCGCAACTCAACATCGGCCCTCAAGGTTAGCACATCTGAATTTTACGATGCTAAATAACAATTGAAGATACTCATTAGTATCATACCAATCCAAAGGGCGGTGCATTAGCCCATTCGCCTTTACAAGCATTTGAAGACATCGATATGGGCTTATGTACCCCATTTAGATCGGAATAGTACCCAGAAGTTTCTGCCTGCCATTGTTTAAAAATCGGTCGCTTTCAGAAAGCCAGACAGCTCACATGCAAGCGGGAACGCAGGTAAGGAGTGTGGCATCGGGAAAGATTCCCGGAATTTCAGGCCAAATTCGCCTTTCCCGTTGTCGGGACACTGGGCGTAGGTGATGTTCGGCGCACGGTCACGAGATTCATTCCAAGTGCGCAGTTTACATTCATGGGAGATGGGTGGGCGTTTCGGATACATGTAGGACGTGAGCGTACTTGCGCGAGATCGCCCTTGTTTTATGTCGCAATAGGGAAGACAAAAAGATCCGGCCGTTGGATCACCACTGTCTCCTATTAAAGCGAGAGTCTTAATCTTTTGGTAGCTTAGATTGTGAGGGATAATCCAAAGTAAGAATAACACTTTTTGTTTGGACATGGCGCCTGTGCCTTGGACCTGACGAGATGTAACGTCAGGTCGGGACACTTTACTACGGCGGCAGGTCATTACGGAACGGATCACTATAATCTCGTCTTTTGCACTTTGAAGATGGATCTCATGGGCGAGTTCTAATCCGGGGGCGAGACGGGAAAGAGCGGGGATGGCATGCTTTGAGCCATGTAATGAAAGTGAGCGTGTGCTCTTGGCGAAGTTCGCGCGACCGTTACGTCACAGACCCTTTTTTTGCTATTAACAATAACTCAAGATTTTGGGGAGTTGCTGTTCTTCTTCCCAGATCTGTGAGGGAGCATTGGTTCAGGTCGCGATGGCGGCGATTTCCTCCGGAGGAATACGTTCAATGCCGAAGATCGGCCGAGGCTCGGATACATGGATAGAGATACGGCCAGTGGGCGCAGGTTTGGATCGTCCCACTAATAACGATTGGAAGGCTAGTAAATATCCGGTGATTGCAGCATCGGCTCGAAGAGCATCCTGTCGCTCCCGGGCGTCGGTCGCTTCGAAATGGCCGAGGAGCGGGAGGAGGGCGCCGGCTTGCTCGGCTTCTCCAAGATGCGTCAGTTGTAGTTGATCCATGAAGTTGTTTGTTGTGCGATGAGATGGATGAAAAAAACTCACTCTGGGAAAAATGCGTACATGTCAACGGACGACGAAAAGTGCAGTATCGTGCATCTATTGTCGTCGTTTGGAGTCCTACTGTTTGGAATCCCGAGCCAACACTAAGAGACATCGCAGTTGTTGACAACGGAAAGCGCTTGAGCTATTTACCTTTTGCGTGGTGGCGCAATGATCGTTCTCAGCTCCGGAGTGTTATCACTGGCCACGAATTGCCTATGTTTGAGAAGTGCAGTGGCATAATCTTCCAAGTTATGTATTTCAGTGATGCCATACCTGGAGCTGCCTCCTCTCAAGGAAAACTACGGAGAGCATCGCGCCGAGCAAACCGTGTTTGATATCGACCAAGTCGAGAAGGCTTCTCCCTCCTTGACCGTTCAAGAAGTGGAAGCGCGTCCTTTCGCTCCCTTCGGTCCGTCTCTCCTTTCGAATGGATTGCTGCCACCGGAGGAACGACCACCCGAGCCTTTCGATTCATCCCAGCTCGGTAAAGAATTTCGCGGGAAATCCTATGAACTTTTGAGAAACAGTCCTTCCCGAGGATCCAAAAAGACCGGCGAACAGTGATAACTCCATCACCAATCCCTTCGACGCCATCGCTGTTCGAAAGGCTATCGGGAAGTTTATGAAGGTTTCGCTGTAAGTTTCCATAGGCAAGTCGAGTGCTACAGGATGCCCGTCGAGCTCCGCCAATGCGCTCGCCCAATGACGTCGAGTTGTTGGACAGCGACACTTCTACAGCTGATGTCGTTGTGTTTGAGCCGGTCAGCGCTAGCGCATAAAAATTAAACCATTTTTTTTAGAATTCGTTCAAATTTATCATAAACGTGAAATAACTACAGGTTCCCGCCGGCAAGAAAATTCACGGTTTCAAGAAGAAGGAACTAACACAACTCTGCGAAAAATTCTACCCGGTGGCACAGGAGGTCGGTGGATTCCTCTACATTTCACGATGAAGAAGAATTGGCAGGAACGTCATGTCATCATGCCTTCGAAATGGGCGGTCTTTACGAATAAAATGCAAATATATTAAAAAAACGCACAATCTTTTCGATTGCCTTGTTGCCAAGAACTTGTTACTAATCATTCTTTAAAGAAAGAGTAGGAGGAAGATTCCGGTCCGTAAAACAGCTGTGGCCATTGTGGATAAAATATTCTAAAATGCAGACACAGGCCAAAGTGCAAGTGCACTTTCGCATGTGTCTGCATTTTAGAATATTTTGGCCACAATGGCCACAGCTGTTTTACGCACCGGAATTTTCCTCTTACTCCTTCTTTAATTTCATGGTGTCACATAATGTCATTGCTCTGTATTCGCAGAATTTTCGTTAAGTGTAACGGTTTGTTTTACAGAACTGCTTCAAACGCGAGGTCGCCGCGGAGTTCGTGGACAGGTGTCGCGGCTTCACGGTGGATTGTGCGGATTTCCTGGTGGAAGCGCGCCCCCTCGGTGCTATAGCCAACTCCTTCTCTTCGGGCGTCGGATTCACGCAGGAGTCGTGGGGTATCTCGGGCATCCCGTACTACCCAGTCAACGAGGCCGGAAGCATGGGAGGAGGAACGCACGGAAAAGTATGCTATTATCGATAGCACTATTCTACGCCTTATCATTGTCGTTGTGAAGTTTTTTTTATTTCAAAAAAATACTTTGCCATTCAAAGCGTCCTTTGATTCTTGTCCTCCAGCTTGACTTCGGATCCTACGGCGGCGGCATCTCGTCCAACTCCGGAGCGCGCGACTTCATGTCCAAGACCGCGGAAGCCGGCGTTAATTGGTAGCTTTATTGTTGTATCATTTTCTTTGAAATTGATTTTCACAGGTACGAAGGCGTGTATGGCGGCAAGTCGGGCTGGGCGATTCCCATTGCACAACAGTTCGGAGCAGAGGGAGGCGGAGGAGCCATGGTTACATTTCTCATCTTGGCTCTGGAACACTGATGTCATTTTCAGTTGAACATTCCGATCAAGGAAGGAGAGTTCGGCAATCCGATCACAGCTTCCAAGTGGGTCATTATGACAAATTTCAAAATTTAGTGCCTAGGTGTCCCAACAAGGTCTGATAGCCCGAAAATCGTTTAGGTGTTTCAACAAAGTTTAGGCGCCCAGGGCGCTACAAAGTTTGGTGTCTCATTAATATCTGTTCACGGCACACGGCGCCGCTTGTGAGATCAACGTCTCAGAATCATCAATTGATCTTTATCGCAAATTCGATATGATGCTAACCTTGAAGAGGCTACCACGTCGGTCCATATATGGGCATGGCGGATAACATTGGCTTCGACTGGATGCACGGTGCGATGAGCATGAACAAGGGCTTCGCCGTCCCCGCTGTCGGCTTCTCCGCCAACGCCGGATCCGGAGTCAACTTTCCCGCGGTGAGGATTTCACGGGCATTTTGGTGGAATGTTGCCGACACCTACAAACTTGGGCATTCTTGAAAACCGACTTTCTTAATCTGATGAAAAAAAAATCATAAGAACCAGATTTCGGTACTATGTGAAACTGTTGTGGCAATTGTAGCGAAATGTGACACGGTTTGCACCTATTTTGGCCTAGATATTCTCTCCTCTGACCGATTTTCGGGCCGCGAAATAAATGTCGTTCCTATTCCTTTTTTAGATGAGTATGCTGGTGGGCGCCCTTGATCCATCGGGTCTCATCGCCGACTCCATGGCCACTTCCGATATTAGCAAGCTGAAGATGGGATAGACGAAAAGGATCGCATAAGGACTCGGCATAACCATTATGCCGAGTTGAGGACTGTTTTTCCCGTTTCAATCTCTATTTTGGCGTATTCGCAGTTTTGCGTAACTCGGTATAGCCGAGTCTCAGGATATTCATTGTTCCTTAATTGAGGGTAATTATTTCCAACGGGTCTTTGAATATGCAATAAACATTTTTGATTTGCTAATTAATGGTCGTTTGTTAATCAATATTGAACGTCGACGAAACACTTTGTCTCGTTTATGCAATCAGTCTGCGTTCTCGCTCGTCTGTCGACTCGCCGTCTTCGGGGATGCTTCAGGTTTGCTGATGTTCATCTGTGGAATAAGTATTGTTCAAGATGTTCCTCTACCTCGCTTCCGCAGCTGCGATACTGCTGGTGGGATGCACGCGGAAGCGCAAGCCACCGAACCTTCCCCGCTTCGTTGATCTATCGGACAGCAATTCGACTGTTGAAGAATCCCAGTACTCGATGCTATCCAATGGTATGCTACTCTCCTTCTTTACTCCTTTCCTCGCTCTTCTTCTCCTCCTCTTCCATCCCCTTCGTCACCTCGCGGAAATCATCGATTCAGAAGGGCATCATTGGAAAGCCAGGAAGGGCCTCCCGTCGAAAATATCAGCCACGCTATCGGTCGGATCCAAGGTAAGGTATTCAACTAGTTCGAAAACTTGCTGGAGATGACAATTGATCAAATGTTTACAAGAGTGACTGTAGAAAATGTAGATGCCATGTTCGGGCTGTTGATTCCTTCGGCCTTTAAAGACTAAATACCTGTGGATTACATCGCAGGACTCGAAGGACTCGAAGGACTCGAAGGAGTCAAGAGGTTCGAAGAACTCAAAGTTGGCAAGCAAGGACGACCCGAACTACATGACACTGGCGGCCGTCTCGGGAGGACAGGGCATCTTCGGGGAGGACAAGAAGAATGCAGCTGCTGGACCGATTAAGCCGACGACCTGAGGAATGGTCGACACGCACGATCCGAACTACATGACACTCGCCGCTGCCCAGGGAGGACAGGGAGTCTTCGGAGATGACAAGGCTGGAGGAGGTCCTCCGAAGCGGCCGACCGTTGGAGGCATGGCAGGTATGATCGAAGAGCCTAAATTCACGTTATGAACCGACTACTAGTTTCTGCGAAATCGATTCTTGCGTAAAGTTTTTGGATAAAAAGGGCTTTTTTTAGATCAAATACGCCTTATATTTATTCCAGCCACCAACGATGCCAACTACATGACGCTGGCGGCGGTCCAAGGCGGGCAGGGCATTTTTGGCGACGACAAGCAGGCCAACCAAGGTCCGAAGAGGCCCACCACCGGCGGCATGGTCGGTATGTCTTGTTGATCCACGATCCAGTGCTCAACTTTCGTCTCAGAAACGGCCGACCCGAACTACATGACACTCGCAGCCGTACAAGGAGGGCAGGGAATCTTCGGGGAGGACAAGAAGAATGCAGCTGCTGGACCGATTAGGCCGACGAAAGGAGGGATGGCGGGTGAGGTGTTGAAAAGAAATGTTTGCATAAAAGGTGATGCGAGCAGTTTGTAACCCCAGTATCTACTAGAAGGCTAAAAGTGAGTTTTTTTACTGTGATTTGGAAAGAATTACATTACGGTAGCTATACGACGACGACATTCCGTACACCATTACATCCCTACTGGTTTCAGCAACCAACGATGCCAACTACATGACGCTGGCGGTCGTCCAAGACGACAAGGCCATCTTCGGAGAAGATAAAAAGAAGAAAAAGAAGATGAAATAAGCCCTATGCTGTCGAGATACGTCGAAGAGATAAAAATTTGCATTTGTCCTCTTGCAGTTCGATATTGATTGGTGGAGAACACTAAATTTATCGTCGTTTGTCTCGTTGTCTGATCGTCTGGTTTAATCAGTCTATCTACGTCGGTGGGAGACGGCAGCCTTTTCGTCTTTCTTCTCCCGCTACTCCTTCCTACCATCGGCTCGATCGTCGATGGCCCTTCCGGATGAGCGCATGTCGGGTTCGTTTAGGAGCAACCTGGCGATCCAGGATCCACCTTACAGGGAAACACCTTTACCTTTAGGGGAACGCCAATTATAATCGTTTATTCCTCCTTTTATCAAGCCATTCAGTAGTATTTCTTTCTCCTGCTATATCCGCTGTAATCCCATTATCGTTTTCTTACCGTACCGTAAGTCCACAATAATCCAGGCGGAGCAGACGCCTTCGGATCGATGTACAAGGGGCCGGCGAAGCCGAAGCGCCGGAGACACCGGCGGCCAGCGCGCGTCAGCACCTTTAACAAGCTCATTAAGGTATTTAGAGGCTCACGGAAACTGCGTAAAGGGTTGGCGCACTTTTGGTGCCCCGTGAAATGAAATCATTATACCACCTTCACTGTCAATAGGATATCACGGACTGATGCTTTTAAAGAAGGACTAGGAAGAACTTTCAAAAAGCCCGTTTGCATACTCCAGACCAGACAAATTAATGCGTTTGACTACAGAATCTGTCTGAAACTATGCACTTTCGCTCGACGTTTCTCAATTTCCGTAATCTAGTGTCTTACAGGGGAACTTTGTTTATATACCCCGGCCAATCCGAACGGGACATATACCATTCGAAAGAGCTTGAAAAACTGTACAAGACCTTGTGTTTCATT
>JACMIG010000964.1:7888-20334 GCA_014805385.1 Levipalatum texanum
GTTGTTTGTGGTTTGTAACGCTTCTTTTGTGTGGGGTGTCAATAACTTTTTATTTGGTGTTTCGGGGTGTTTTTTTTATTCGGCGGCCCCTTGTGTATCCGTTCGCCCCCCCCCCCCCCTCTCACTCCAAACTGCTGCTTTGTTCCACTGCAGATGCTTTTACTCAGTGATGTAGGTTAATTTCTTTGATGCCGCACCTGTGCTTATACGGGAGAATGGGGATTCCACGGCCGACTCCTCCAGCCTCGAGAAGAGCACGGGACGGAGAGGGACACTCAGGAATAGAGCCAAGTCACCGAAGGGCACCGCCTTCTCTCGGACAAGGGAATGGGAAGGAACGCATCCTGCCAGATAGAGATCAATCTAGGAATGCGTGAGGGGAGGAACACGTCTCCCGTCGAGGTTTAGGGAGATTCCAACAAGAGATTGTTATATCTTTGGAAGCTCACATTGGATTGGAAATGAGGTTGGACAAGTGAGCACGCAGCGATCTCTCATCATTAATTGTAAACTGGATTCATTGTCTGCTGTAAATATAATGATTCAAAACTCCTCAAGATTCGTTGCTCACAATCAAGTAATTTTTTCTTTAAATGTCTTCAGGATCTGGTTCAGTCTAGACCAATCCCGGGGTTGCGGTCCCGGAATGGCCGAGCGTTCTAATTCACTTGGAATCATCGCCCGAACTCATCATACTCAGATTCAGGTCTGAATTGACCCTTACTGAAGACACTGAACAGCTCCAGATTTCCGACCCCTCAAACGCGTGTCACACAAACGCGCCGGGTTAGCAAAGTGACTAGGAGGGAAGGGAGCGAATTGGCTACCCTCCTCTCAACGTGGCCAACTGTTTGCAAGCACAGCTGATGAAGAGGCGTTATCCTAGTTTTTGACCAGGCTCCTGAGGTACGAGATCTCAGAGATGCAGTTAAATAGCACGACTTTCCTTCCGCTGCCGTCGATTCCTTCGATCTATTCGACGAGAGAGTGGGCGGAAGAAGAGAAGAAGAGAAGCAGAAGGAAGGGAGCAAAGTCCTGGAGGACGTTCATCAACCAAAATATCCTCCCGGGGGATAAGTTTATCGGGTGTCATTTTCCGCCTCACTCCGAGCAATGAAGTGGCTAGTTGTCTTCGTTCTCGGCCTCGTCCTCGTCGATGGCGCTCGCATGCAGATGTAAATCAAGGTTGGCAGTGATCTCGGACGGCAATGCGGGGACATACAGGAGGGGGGAACGCCTCGAGATCACCATGGCCGACTCCGACATCAAGACCTGGGAGTGAAGCAGGTGAGCCTGTCTTTCCTCCCTCCTCTTATCTTCTTCCAGACTGTGACTCGCTGTGCCACAGGGAGTGGCAAGTTGGTCAATGCAGCTTCGGAGAGTGGGCCAACTGGGTCAGCGAAGGTCCTCGCCGATGGGAGTCTTGTCATCGAGAAGATTGTCTCTACAATTTCGTTGCTAACTGCACCGTCTGCAGGCGTCCATGGAAGACGCAGGTGCCTACGAGTCGGTGTGGGAGAAGATCCCCCAGGGCTATCCCCGCTCCCAGTTCGCCGTCAGTGTTGTTGACGCCTGATTCTCGGTCCATTTCTTCGTATCCGAGTTGCAGAAGCATTGAGAACAGAAGTTTTTAGGGACAATAAAGTCAGAGGAAGGATGTAATGAATGTTCACATTATCAATGTATTGTGTTTGTCGAGCGACAGCTGTCAAGGCGACTCATGAAGAATTCCTGTCACTGACTATGAAAGCGAACCGATGGGACAACGGCAAAATAGATGCGCGCCGGCAGGCGCTCAATTTATTTACCGTAGTTTATTTCAAACCTCGCGCTGCGGTCGCGTTGCGGCCAATCACTGGCATTGTGTCACACTTTCGATTTTTTACGTCATTTCATTAATAGACATTAAGTGATGTTCATAGCTTCGATTATCATCTAAACGGTCGCTGCTCTAACTCCATTGTCGTCGAGTAAGCACATTTTGCTGATCCCGTTTCTCAATTGGCTCGTTTCAGTGAGAAGCATGACAGCTGGAGTGAAAAGGAAAGCTACCGCTCCCATTGGGCCGCCAGCAATTAAAGATGCCGACGAGCTGGTTGTCGATGGTTACTATGTCCTATTACGCGTCTTCGACAAACAGCAATCCAAAATGATGGTTCGAATCGTCGAGGTGCGTTGTATGGTTGACGCCGCTTCTCGAATGTATTCGATTTTTCGTAGATGTTTAAAAATTCTTTTATTCATCAGATCAAGGACGTTACGGAAGAAGAACTGAGCGCCCATCGAGCGCACATGGCCAAGAAATGCTGGATCACGCGAGAAAAGAGCAACAAATCCGGGAAACAGGCATGTTGGATGGCTACCATTCATACTTTTAATTTCAGTCTTCTCCAGATGACTCGTCTCAAAATGGCGATGATAATAGCAACAAGTTGATCATTCCGGAGAAGGAGAAAGTAGCGATATCTTGCGTTTCTACAAAGGTGAGCCGAATCTGCGCCTGTATATTATTTTCCCGCCTTACAGTCGGCCACTCGGAATGGACAGCACAAGCTTTACTATGTCACGTACTTTGGTCACGATAGAAGGTATTTTTCTTCTTCTTTTCTGAAGTAGAATTGCTTTAGGCTCGATGGATGGGTGGAGAGAGACGTGTTTGTGGAGCATGCCATGGATCCTGCCCTCGTTTCTCCTGCATCAGTACCACGTGAGAACTATTTATTCATTGGAAGGATCAGCACTTGCTTTTAACGATAGGTTATGTTTTTAGATAATATTTATATGTTGTGTGAATGCGCTAGAAATAGTCACTGATATGTGCGGTATTAATCGAATTCCATTCATGCGATTTTCAAGTACACTTGCAGAAGGAATCTCCAACCTATTGGCTGACCCGGGCCTCTCGGCTGCCACGATGACTCGATCACAGAAGAAGATACACAGAGAGTTTCACCATCTGCAAACGAGCTACGATGACATGGACGCAACTACGGCATTCCTGGAGAAAAAGCATGTCGAGGTAGGCGATGCTCTCATTATGAAGGCGCATGTATGTTTGGATATGCTCATATGATATTGTTCAATTCGAACATTTTGCAGGCTACGAAGCTGAAGAACGTGGACACGATTCGAATCAACGGCAACATCGTGGACACGTGGTACTTCTCGCCCTATCCCACGGTATGTTTTCCACGCTCAATGTGCCGCTATGCCAACAACGACCGAGTAAACGCTTGCAGAAGCACGATAATGAATATACTCTGTACCTGTGCGACTTTTGCCTAATGTACACGAACAACAAGGAAGCAATGGACGTCTACCACCCGGTCTGCCTTCATTCGAAGAATTCCAGTGTTACAATAATATCTTCATCATCATTGTTTGCAGCTTCACTGCACACAAGCGGCGAAGCGACATCCACCCGGGCAGGAGATCTACAGGGACGTCGAGCGGGGACTCTCCCTCTACGAAGTCATCGCATCCGAGAACAAAGTATGCCAATGGGAGTAGTTTAGATTCATGCTCCTTATTTAGACGTATTGCCAGTCGCTGTGCCTGCTCTCCAAGCTCTTCCTAGATCATAAAACTCTTTACTTCGATGTCAACACGTTCGTATTTTACATACTCTGCGAGGTGAGTACTTGTCCACCCCTCAGCATTGGGCGGCCTACTGATAACTGCATCTGGCTTGTTTTAGGTGACTCGAGGCCCTCAGGGCGCGGCTCGATTCGTGGGACACTTCTCTAAGGAATTGATTAGCGAGAACAATCTGGCGTGTATCATGGTTCTACCGCCATATCAACGGAAGGGATATGGAAAGCTTCTTATTCAGTTTAGTAAGTGCTCCGTACTAGGAATACACGAAAACCACGTTGATTAAAACATTAACTTGAATCAGAGAAGCCATTAATCTTTGAAAGTTCGAAATATATAATTTTGCACACTATAGATCACTGTTTTTGCAGGCTATGAGCTCTCGAAACGAGAGGGTTGGATTGGGACCCCTGAGAAGCCACTTTCAGACCTTGGAAAGGTAATATTGTCTCACCACCCCTTTTTAACGCAAATCAGGTGACGTTCCGTTCGTACTGGTGGTGGAAACTTCTTCAAACCCTCGAAACCAGCCTGGTATGTCCTTGTTCTTTTGAGAGACTTATACTATGCGTGCTTTATCGTACCACATACCCGCATTGAGAAAAGACGAGTGGCTTTGGATTAAAGTGGGTTTCTAGGCGTTTTCAGTGGTCTTCTTCTTTTTCTTCCTATCGTAGGACTTTGTCTTCTTCAAATTATCCTTCGACTGGAGCTCCTCTCCAGTTTTTTTCCCCTTCTTGGCGTCCACCGTCTTGGTCTTGTTCTTTCGTAAATCACTGGGACTGTGCTTCTCTTCCCCGGTAGCTTTCTTCTTCCCTTTCATCTTCGACTTCTCGTCCTCCCTTGTCTGCATAGTGACGTCTTTCTTTTCCTTCGAGTCCTTCTTCTCCCTTGTATCGTTGCCCTCCTCCTTGGTAGCATCTTTCTTTTCTCTTTTCTCCTTAGGTCCTCTCTTCTCCTTGGGGTCGTTGGCTTCCTTGCCCATCTCCTTCTCGGGGGTGATATTGGTGCAGACAGATTTTTGCTCCTCCTGATCGAGAGTGAGTGGTTGGTACTGTTCCTCCTTCTTCTTGCCCGTCTTCTCGGCCGCCTTGACAATCTCCTTGTTCTGTGTCACGAATTGTTTCTCCAGCCTTCCGGCTGCCGCGGGGGGCAGAGATCCGATGCGGACTGGCGTCTGAACGGGGAGAGGATGCAATGAGAGAGGAGGGAGCACCTTGATCAAGTTGTCTTGAGGAATGTCCGACACTATGTCCGTTTCTGTATGAAGCCTGTTCTCGAATTCGATTCGTGTCGTGGAGGGCTTGGCTTCGATTTCCCTGTGTGAATGGAAGGGTGAATAGGAAAAGGGTGCTTACTTGAGAATACCCTTGGGATTGGGCAGTTTGAGTGCCTTGAGTCCCCTCTCTGCGATTCCGACGCAATCGTTGGGGAGGGCAAAGTCCCGGACGACCGTTGCTTCCTGAGTCTTCTCTGCGACGGCCTTGACTGCTTCGGGGGACAGGGGCCTCTCCACTCCCAGTCGCACGAATCCTTTCATTTCCATCGCTTCGATCATTATTTGCTGTGGTGTCTTCAAATGTCTCTCCTGGATACATACGAGTGTCTCTTGCCTTGTTCTCATCGAATCCTTCTCCTTGGATGGTGAAGATGCAGTCGCCGATCTTGAGTGACATGGCAGCGAGCGAGTTGGGCACAACATCAACCACGTACAACTAGAGTGTCAACTCGGTGTACTTGCACTGGTAGGTCCAGTGACCTTTCCTGCCACTGCCCGCAATGCGAGTCCGAAGGGCAGTCGCTTGATGGCGAATATTTCCACTGACTTGTACTCGAATCCCTTTTGCTTCTTCTCCTCCTCAATCAGCGTCCCATCATCCTGCAGATTGACTTTGAAGCGCAGGTAGACAACGGTGACCTGAAGGAACCTTGGCCTCGTCGAAGGCCACTCCCTCTTACCGTACTCTTCGACGCTGCCAGCTCACTGAACTTGTAGCTGTGATGTGCCATGAAGTTGCCATTGACGGAGATGATAACGTCACCGGGACTGCCGGTGGGTGATTTGTGGAGGAGGCGGGGCATACACGAGGTGAGACTTGAAGTCGGAGGAGTCGTCGACAGATACGACGACTCCCCTCTTTAGAGTGAGGGCCTGCTTGACGTCGCCCTTGATTTTACACTCGAATTCGTTGTGCTCGTAGAGATTCGTTCGTAAAGGGGACAGGGTGCGGAGGGTGTTGGTCAGGGCATCGGCTATGGCCTGAAGTCGAGTTGGTCAGAGAAGAGGGGGCTACGTACATCTGCTTCTGTGAACGGTTTGGCCGCCATTGAGGCAGGGGAGGAGAGAAGAAGAGATCGGCCAGACTGTATGATAGCAGAATGCGACGACTTGTCCGCGATGAAAAAAATTCATGTATTTCTCCATTTCACATCATTAGGTAAAATAGTGGATCGTTAACATCGTATTATTATGCCTCGAGAAATAAAAAAAATAGCCGAAATTGATGCGTGTTCCTGCAATACCTGAACATTTGCTGTTATGCACTGCTATTTTTCAGGACGTGGATTGCGAAGAAATTAGCGTCAAGGAATTGGCAGCAGCCGCGGGAATCGCCATCGAAGACGTCCTCGACACACTGCAGAACATGAATCTCATAAAAGGATATAAGGGTATCCTCCTCCCTTCTCCCGAGTTTATTCATCTCATTTCGCGCTGTTGAGGTGAGGGCGAAGGATACAGCAGAATGGAGTTCGAGGAGGCCGTTATTCGCTTCACTCGACAAGTTCTCGATACGCTGCAGGAAAGGAGGATAGGAAAGCCCAGTATCATGGTGGAAGCCGATAAGTTGAGGTCAGCCACTTTTCCAAATTCAGCCACTTTTCCGAAACTCAAATTTATCACGAGCGAATCAAATTTATCACGAGCGAATCAAATTTATCACGAGTGACTCAAATTTATCACGAGCGACTCAAATTTATCAATATGCACTGTTACGAATGGGTACAATTCTGCAGGCTCTCCATGCGCCTGGCCATCTCCCCACTCCTCCCGAGTCCCCACGCCTTCCATCTCCTCAACCACATTCTGCAGAAGGAGAAGGTACCCTGCCCCCTCCCCTTCCCTTCTTATCCCCTTCCCAGTTGACGATGGCTCGTCTCATCGCTGCATCATCTTTGCTGGCACCTCAGATGGTCTCCAGGTGCCCTCCCCTTCTTCACCTCATCGATGGACTCCCACAGATTTGTGTCCTCGTCCTCCAATCGAGGTCACCCTCGACGCCAAGCCCGATGCCAAGACCCACACAATGGTAGGCTGTCCTCCGCTTCCCCCCACCATTGCCGTCTCTTCAGGAATGGACCACAGCCAGCTCCTCATCTGCGTCCATCCCCAGACAACGGCGAAGTGTGAACATGACAGCGAATGACGTATCCACCTTCCATGGTGCGGGGCTTCGTTAATTACCGTGTTGTTCTTTCTGATCGTGAGTTGTGGGCCTGAAATGCGCTCATGTCGGAGGTGGCCCGTAGAAGCGGCCATCTCCGTCGTCGTCGTGTTTGCTTTGACATGGTGTACAGTCTGAGTCGGGGAAAAGCTGGAAAATGGGAGGAGTTGCCGAATTTGTCGATCGTTGCTGTTGCCACGCTGTGGACGGAGTGGTTGTTGAACTGCCGGAGCCCTCTTTCCATCGGTCAGCCCCCTGCAGCCCGTGGGGGTGGGCGTTGAGTGCGGTCGGAGGAAGGCCCGTTGTCTCGTGAGATCCGCCCCGACGAAAGGCTGCATCCTCCAGGGGCTCGTCATCTATGGCCAGTGGAACCCTCGTGTCCCATTTTGTCGAACATGAGGGTTCCACTGGTCCACTTAGCATGGGACGTTTTCCACAACCTCCGTATTGGATGTTCCCATGTTGATAAATACGGGGGTTCCACTGATTGTTGAGGTAGAAGGTGGTCCGTAGAAGGGGCAATTTCGTTCAGCATGACCCTGAAACGTAGTGTTCGGTGCTTTTCGTTTCGGGTCATCGTTCCTTCCATGTGGTCGAGGGAATGGATGGGCTCTCGTAGGATGATGCGGGGTGAGAGCAAAATGAAGGTGAGGGGCGGGGGACTGAAGACGGCGTACTTATCGCAGTTAAGACCACATTTCCCACAAAGGGATCGAGAGGGATTGATGGCGTGAAGGATGTTGGTCGCACCCTCAATGCGAGATGAGTAGAACTGCGGGGAGGGAGAGAGGGCGAGGGGAAGTGATTTCATACAGGGTAGGTCGCAGTCGCCCTCCTCGCATCGACGAGTTGTTCTGGAAGTAGTTGTCGAGATGTTGTGCCCACTTGGCATACCACGAGGCTTAGGCGGTACTGTGTAAATTGAGTCGAGTGGTCAGGGAGAGGCACTCCGAGGCTTGCTCGAACCTATTGGACAACATCTCATTTTAGGATCTTCATTGATTAACTCACGATCCGAGGTCGGATAATGCCGCCCCTCTCTGGGTGTAGATCCTCGCCAAGTGCTCCTTGCTCAAGTCAGATAACACAATGTCGTGTGTGATCACAGAGGCCTGTAACCGATTGAATGCAGAGAAGGAAAGGGAGGAACCTCGGAGAGAAGTTCAATCCTCTCCTGGGGGTCGATTCGTGGATCGGCGGCCTTGTGGCGGAGAAGTTTGATGTGGTCAACGATCTTGGTGGCCAGTGACATCACGGGCATGGCAATTTCTCCGTGTGATGCTGCAAAGACGAGGAGTAGAGGGAGAGCCAAGAGAGGGAGGGAAGGGGAGTACAGGTTGAGGAAGTGCTCGGAGACGTCGTAGAGTCGTGCGCTCCTCGCCGCCCGAGCCATGGCCTGTTGGACGAGGACGAGATTGTGAGTGGGAGAGCGAGATTGTTATATCCACCCTGCATCTGTTTCTTCAACACTATGGTCCCCTCTATCCACTCTCACCCCTCGGAGTGCCCAATCTTCGAAGGTGCGCGATATCTTGTTGTAGAATCCTTTGCGGACGTCGAGCATGTCGTAGGTGGTGGCGACGTCGTCGAGGAGAGGGGGATTGCGACTTCTAGAACAATGCACCATGTGGCAGAGGGAGAGGGTGTAGACGAACGCGAATCGCCACGACTTGGAGATGTTCTTGATGGAGTCGATGGACGAGTCTTTGGTGGGTATTTGGGATGGATGCGTTGGCATTTATGGAGGTCGCCTCTTGCAGTTCCAGAAGCAAGTGAATCGACTACAAGGGAGGATGGACGGGGGAGGTGAGGAGGGAGTACCTGGAGGATGGAGAGGTGAGAAGAGGCCACGAAGGTGGGCAGATGTCTCCACTGGCGAAGTATCGTGTTCTGTGCCTCGTTGCATTCCCTCTCTGCCATGTCTCTGCACTCTTGGATGGTCTCTCCCATGGAATCCATGACTGCGATCACAGCCGAGTACATCTGGTACTGGACGGTGAAGTCGGGAGGAATGAAGGCACTCAGCTGAAATGCATCGCTAACCACGGTCCCCACTCCACCGCTTAATCTCCTCCCATAACCCTCCTCTCCTCCCTCTCCTCTCACCTGGTCCTTGCACTGTCTCATCATCAGCCACGGATCTGGTCGATGGGCGGCGATCCGGATGAGGAGGCGAACATCTTGGACGACGGCGGCATTGGCGAATTCCTCCACTTCTCCCCATCGGGCGAGGCGAAGGGAACACCTCAAAGGGGGTCTTAAATTGATACAAATACACTACAAACTCCGTCCACATCTTGTGCCAGTACTGAGTTTCGAGGTGCATTGCCTGCAAATATTTGATGAGAGACAAACAAATGAATATTGTACCGGGCTAATGGGGAAAGGTCGTTGATTCCTTTCACGTCGTCTCCTCCACTGGCGACATTCTCCGGAGTGTCCAATTGGAGGGCCTCCAATCGGAGACTGTGCTCATTCTCCAGATCCTCCAGTAGCCACTGCCTCCCGGTATTCACCCTGCATAGGATACAATGAGATTATCGAGGGCGGGAGGAACCTTCTGGACACTCTCGATGGCATTCTTGGTGGAGGGGTTGAATGCTCTCTTCTTCCACACTCCCGCTGCCTGGTCACTCTCCCAGTTCAGAGTAGAGGGAAATCAGATTCTCCAGCACGTCCTGTGAACAATGGAAGGGTTATAATAATTGTCATCCGATTAGGAATACAAATACATATGAGTTGCCGTTCAAGTTCCGGTGCCGCGTGGCCGTTGACAAGGGAAGCCTCCTTCCCATCCATTGGAGAGATCCCCTCCGCCTCCTCCTCCGACACGAATAGGTCACGGTGCCAGGCACGATGACGAGTGGCCGAGTACTAGAAAGAAGAAGGAATGAAGGAAAGGGAGGGGGCACCTTGATCAGGGACGGATTCCAGACGAACTTGGGTTCGCATTGGCAGAGGGCATCGAGATGGTAGAAACAGCCAGGCCAGACTGCAAGGGAAAAGGGGTATTGGAGGGGAGGGGGTGTGGAACCTGCTGCAGATGGCCATTGCTGGAGATGAAGATGGGGAAGATCTGCTCGAGCTGCGACCGATGGAAAGGAGGCAAAGAAGCCCAAATGGAACGGAAGAGACGAACGAAGACTGCCAAGAGGGCGGGGGTCGAATCTGCAGGCACTGTCTCCTCGTCACGATCCCACTCCTCACCAGGCATACTCCAAATCAACCCGAGGACGAGCTTGATGATGGAAGAGTCGAACCTCGCTTCAATGGAACAGCGCCCGGCCGCCAGAACCCTCAAGATACTATTTGCATCGGCGTTTATTATCAATTCTAACAAGAAGTATAAATAAATTTCTACTCTAGCCAAGGGGATCCCGCAAGAGCTAGCCTATCAACTCGGTCTCGAAGGCTCCCTTACACGAGGTATTGTCCTGTGAGTCCCAGAGGGCCCGATCCGAAGACTGGGGTTAGCCCAGCCAGACAAAAAGTAAATAGACTAGTTCAAGACAGAAACCCCTCGGTTAGAATTGGCTAACAATACGTGACTAATGGAACAAAAATGACGTATCTGGATTATGTAGTCGGCGATAAGCTGTGAAGGTGCCGTCGATGCTGGCATGGCGTGTCGGTGAAAGTGAGGAGGAAGTCCTCCCACTGAATAGTCCCTTACCTGCAATTGTCATGCTTCAGGCATGTGCATGAAACTGGATGAAACCGAAAAACAACAGTAAAATTCTATACGGTGTAAAGAACATGGTGAAAGCGTTTTTTTTAAAGGAGTGGACGGTGATCTACGGCGCGACAGAGAAACTACTGCGTTTAGCGATTTCGATTGTATTTTGAAGATTTTCGTTCCACGGTTTCTGAGATAAATCGAATTGTCTATCTTCAGTATTTTAACAGTATAATTTCGTTCTCGCTGTTTCAGAGGGGACTACACTTGTACACACCGTTCTACACTGCGTTCAGGAAGTTGCCGTGGTAGGAGGAGACGTCAATCGGAGGAGGAATCAATTAAAGTCGTAGACGAGAAAAGGCCGTCGTTAGTTGCCCAGCAATGATCAGCCAGACAGAAAGTCTAGACACGACGGCGACGGATAATTGATCGCCATGGTATGCAAATGAACCATTCTGATAAGGAAATGGGGGCAGTCTCGCTGTTCTTCTACACCTCATTGTCAGATTCTCTGTTATTTCAAGGGAAGAATCGGAAGAGGTGAATGAGATCAAGATAATGAAGGGATGATGAGGATTATACTGTCGAGAAATCAAACGCGGCAAACTCTCATGCTAACAGCGGTAGATCAAGAGCTGTATCTTCGCTGGCGTTAGAATTATATCCTATCGGATGCCCGATAATATCTGACAAGTCTTGTTCAGTAGGCTGTGTTGTCAATTGTTTATCTGTACTTGAACTTCTCGACGAGATTCGGCGATCTTGGAAGAGCGTACACGAGAACTGTGGCCAGGGCGACGAGGGACAACATGAAGAGGAGAAGTAGCCAGTCTTGGATGGAAAAGACGGAGAGCAGGGAAGGCATCAACGACTCGGCCTTGGGGGAGGAGGGACGGAAGACCTCGTGGAGGTATCCCGAGGTGGAAGGCCATCTAGAGAGCCATACCCTTTTCCCCGTCTTCATCACCGACTAGATGGAGAGAATAATGGAGAAGAACAAGGAGGGACCTAAGAAAGGAGTCTATCGCTCGCCTTCCGTTGGCCACCCCGGAGGCACAACGGAACAGCCAACTCGAGAGGGGAATGGAACCCAGTGTCTCTTCTTATTGCTATCCACGCGCTTGTCTATCGCATTGTGGTAGTAGCCCACCCCTGCGGCATTCTCGCGTACCGGCTGAAGGTGGCGGGGGGAGTGTCGTGGAAGTGGCCCTTGCCAGCTGGTCTCCTCGACGCCGACGTGCCCAATCCAATCACGTCATGAACCTGCATCTGCACAACACATAATTATGCCAGGTAATATAGGGATACAAACGGCTTTCAACAGCAGAGAGTATTCCCAGAAGAGTCCCCAGTTAAATATTCCCTGTTCCATTTCACCTGTCGACTTTTCGTGTCTTTGGCCTCTCCAATTCCCCTTCCCCTGATTCTGCTTGTCCACTGCATTCGTCGACGCAATCGTATCTCTCCATCCCCATCACTACTCTTCAGTACAACATCCGTATCCTCATCTACCTCATTCACGGCATCGAAATCGGTTTTCACTCCTAAAATTTATGCTTTCAACTTCTCCTTTAGTGTTGATGTCCCTGAGTGTGATCCTCTTCTTCTTCTCCATCCACGTCCTGTTCAAGGCCTCGGTCTTCCACGTACTCTCCTTCTCTCTGGGGGCGGGGGGGGGGGGGGGGGGGGGGGGGGGGGGGGGGGGGGGGGGGGGGGGGGGGGGGGGGGGG
>JACMIG010000965.1:5591-24393 GCA_014805385.1 Levipalatum texanum
CCTTTGCACTCTTTCTTTGGCGGTTCTACTGTAATCAAAGTGCACGAGAACTTTCCTGCAAGAGTCCAAGGATCAGTAGAAGAAATTTTTTCACCAAAGCCAAAAGAAGATACATCTAAATTCGGTGCCTATTCATTCTTTAGAAGATTGAAAGAGTTCAGGTCGTCGACAGTGCCGTGGAAGCAGTGGAAGTAGCCCTGTCTCCAGATGACTGGGCGGGAGCATTGGCCGCCACCGAAATTGACCTGAAGACTATTGGTATTCGGGTCAAGGACGACCCCACCATGGGAGGACTTCAAGTGCGGCTTTCATAATACCGCTTTTACTTTGTTATCCATTTTCTGACAAAGTTTTCCTAATATATCACATTTCTTATTTTTTGTCCTGTAAATCCTGTTGGCTATACTATTTTAGGCCATACCATTTTAAACTATTTTAGCATTGTTTCCTTTCAATCCTACACCTAAAAAAGTTCCTTCAGGAGGGAGACATCGCCCTGCCATCTGTAAAGGAATTCGTCGAAGCAAACAACCAGCTGGGCCGCAATGCTATTCGACAGGCGTACAGGTAAGAGAGCTGTTCGAACTGTTGCTTATCATGCGTTCATCAGGCGCTGGCCGAATGCGGAGATCCCTTACACGCTCTCATCTCAGTACGGATCATACGCGCGGAGTGTCATTGCAAAGGCGATGAAGGTGAGTCATCTAAGAGAAAGACTCCCCTAATCCAAAACTTATCCTTCAGGAGTACCACGACAAGACGTGCATCCGCTTCGTTGCACGCGATCCCGCACGGCATCCGGTCAGAATTTCTTTATCTTTATCCGAGACCATCGAAGGCTTGGTTCTGCAGGATTACGTCTACATCCATCCGGATGATGGGTGCTACTCGCTCGTCGGAAAGACGGGAGGAAAGCAGCCACTCTCGCTTGATTCCGGGTGCATTCAGGTATAATAACAACAAGAAAATATGCTTCCTCATTCTAAACTTAGCGCCCCCCAAATTGGCCGAAATCAAATGTGTTCGCGTCCGCACTCCATTGTCCATTCTCTGGACAATGGCTGCGGGTTGTTGTCTGACTGTTTGTAGTGGTCAGTCTGTTTTGTGTATGCACTAGTGATTATGTTGGCCGGGAGCAATGGGCACCGGATGGAATGGGGCGAGAGGCAGGGGGGAACTGGAACGAGCGCTCGAATGCAACACAACCAAGCAGAGGGATCAAATAGTTGGAAGAGTAAGCGAAAAAGATTCATCTTCAGGTCGGTACGATTGTTCACGAACTGATGCATGCTGTAGGATTCTTCCACGAACAGAGTCGGTAAGTGTTGGGTATTGAGCAGCACCACACAACTTCTAAAAGACTTGCGCTCGTTAGCAGACAGTTCCGTTTGTATCTTGCAGGAGAGAAGGTATCTCTAGCTGAAATTTGGCATGCTAGTTGATCCTAGATTCCAACCGCAGTATGCAAGAAATCAGCCGTAGATTCCTTATTAGCGCTGAGATATGGGAGGCGGAATTTTCGCTAGCGGAACGGGAAATTAGAAGTTCTGTGGTGCTGCACAATACTTGGCATTTTGTCAGGCGAAGCGAAAAAACTTCCCGATGGACTCCAAAGTGATCTAGGAGTCAGGAAGCAAATAGGGATCATATTCGTTGTAGTTCCGATCGTGATCAGTTCATCAACATCGTGTGGCCGAACGTCATGAATGGAGCTGATGACCAGTTCGAGAAATACAACCTCAATGTCATCGACCATCTCAATGTCAGTGTTCGCTTGTCTTTGATCTAAAGAGCCATGAGATTATAGGAGCCCTACGACTACTCGTCGATCATGCACTACGGCCCCTTTGCCTTTTCGGGATCGGGAAAGAAGACGATCGAGCCGAGACAAGCTGGATCCGAGAGAATGGGACAGAGGTCGGCTTTCGCCCATTTGCGCTATTTAGAACATCATCTTCAAGTCACCATCTCACGTCAAATATATCTTACAGAAGGAGTGATAGCAATTTGTAGAAACAGTGTGAGTAGTGTGAGTGAAATGCTGCATTTCAATACGTTGACATATGGCCCATATGGAATGAGCAAATGCACTCATCCTGTGGTTGGCACGGTGCCAAAAAGTTGCTCCTTCTCCATCTTTAACGGAGTCAATATTCTATTGCAGAGTGGCGTTCTCCGCGACGGACGTCCGTAAGATCAACAAGTTGTACACGTGCCCGTCCTCCACGGGAGGCACGGGACCTGCGATCAGCGGCAACGGCATCGATGCCCGCCAAGTGAGCGACTTGGACTTTCTGGCTGCCACTCGTAATAAGTGTGCCGAAACAGCGGAAGATACTGGCTCATCTGTCCTTGCACCACACTGGCTTGCTAAACTTGCAAAGAGGACTAACCAATAAACTGTGATGTCCGTATGTGTAAGCTAATAAGTCTTGATGAATGGATGGAACCAATTTTGATCGACTAGATAGTTAGCAAATGCTTCATTTCAAGGTGCGTGCTCCCGGAACGGGTCCCCAGCAGCCTACGAACCTTGCACCCATCACGCAGGCTCCCATGGTGCGCTATGTGAAGCCCGCTCACGCTAACGCTAACGGGTGGCGAGTGAGCGGAGGCAATGGGCGCTACGTCATCTACGGATGAATTCACAAACGCTTCGTATAGTAACTTATGCTCACTAATAATTTATTTCCGTTGCATTCCATATCTGATTCCGGTGTCGATGTCCTTCATGTATTGTACCCCTCCTGTGATGGTGTCCAGATCGTCTTTCGAGATTTCACCAACTCTCATGAATGTTTCTCATCGGGTTTGCTGCTTTCCTCTGTTCGATAAGTCGTTCACTGCGCAATGTTCACGAATAAACAATCCTGATATCACTATTAGATATATTGGTGAGTTTTCACCTGAAACAGATGTTTTCCAGTTTCACACTGCTATGGATCTTCTTCATTACATACCGCGAATGCAACTATCAGAAGAACTCTCTTCCAGGAATCACCAGTAGGCCTATCCGGCATTTCGGAGATCGGAGGTAGCACCGCTGCCAGGAAATGCTCCGACGACAATTGGAGGTGTGCTTAGGGTTCTAGAAATAAGCATTCCCGAACTACAGGTGTCCTTTCTGGGCGTTACTCGGCTACTGCGCAGAGTACGAGGAGATCCGAGGCAGAGTATGCAGGTCAGCTTTCTTTCCTTCATCGCTACCTCAACCCTCGCGAAAGACGATTCCAATTAGGTTGTGGAAATGTCAGCCAAGCTATCAAATTTCGAACAGGCTCTCACCGTAGTCCATCGTGTATTTTAAACGAAGTTGGGTATGCCATAAACACATTCCGCAGGATGTCGTGCAAGCAGTGCAACTCGGGGACCTCTCGTTTCTTCCCTTCGGACACGTCCGAGGGTCCTGCAGACACCGACTCTTCTCGCAATGTACTAGGATGGAGGAAGCGGCGGTGGCGGGGCGAACTTCCGGATAGATAGAAAATATGGCTTCACGTTGTTATTGATGTTCCACGTCCGTATACCGTTCCCGACGGGTGTATGCTCAGGATCTCTTTAACTCAAGATTATGGAAGGAGTGGGAGGAACATATTACTGTGACTGGCGAAATCTTGGCCAGATTAAAGCAAAAGCCGTGCCACTGCATACTGTATTGCCACCATTTACACGGCTTTTTGTAGAGCTACATCTTCCTCCTACTCCTTCTTTATTTACACGACCCTGTCCGATTGAACCCGTTTCACTGATCTCACGACGTGCCACCAAAGACATTTTCATTGCGGGTGAACACTTTTTTGCTCTGTCGCCTATGAACCTTTTCCACGTCGCTACGGGTCCGCAATGATGCGTAAGGCAACATGTGTCCGAAATAAAATGTTCGACAAATCTGGCCTGGGCTAAAGACTAGCAGACACATGTGGTGCAAAAAAGTTTACTTTCCTACTCTTTTCCAGGAAACACCAGTTTGGTGTTTCCTGGAAAAGAGTTCCTTTTATGAAACTATGTGCTCAACAGTGCTCAACGTTTTCCTGACTCTTCTGGAAACATGCATGTCGGCTTGTCTTTCTCTCCATGCTTCCTAGTCTCACGGGCTAATTGGATGTTCCTCGAAAGCACTCCAACACAAGGGGGCGCGGCCTCTCGAATTTCGTTCAGCATCCTTTCTAGGCTCCCGCGAATTTCCAGGCATCCGTGTTCATCATTCTAGAGCTTTCAAGTGTAAAGGCACTTCGCTTGGGGCGTTTTCCGAAACTGCATTAGTTTTATGAGCTGCCCGCACGTGTCCTCCTCTCTCCAAAGGTTTCCATCATTCATGCCCTTCCTCCTCTCTCCAAAGGTTTCCATCATTCATGCATCACCGCCCTTTGATGCATCCTTGCATTGCGAACTATTGTCTACCGAATGTCAGGCTCTGGCTCTGAATCTCAAGTGTTTATAAGTCATCGATTAAGTCTGTGGAAAAATTTGGTATATGTCGTAGTCCAAGGGGGCTCTCTAGAAGAATCGATGCTTCTAGAAGTCGCAGGTGTTGATGTTCATTGTGGGGTCCTTGTAACTGGATGAACGGCGTTCATCCAGAGGTTCGTTAGATCCGGCGATCAGGGAAGAGGGTCTGAAAGGAGGAAAACGTAAACGGGGTTGCCCAATTCGAGGCCTTGCACCTTGCGGGGCAAATGCAGACAGCTTGTGATAGAGAAAGCTCTTGTGAACTCTTTTGAACGTTCTAGAAATTCTTGAGAAAAAATTAATCTCTGAACTCATCTGTCCCCCAGGGAAGTCTAAGAAATATTCGCACGCCTATTTTCAATGAAGCGCAATCTCATTATTCCTGTCTAGATATTTTAATATTTTCGAGCACTTCCTGCGATCGTCATGAGAACTTTGGCTATCGAAATCTTCATTTTGCGAAAACACCGCAGGGATGTTTGAAACGCTGCCTATGTGACGTTTCGACTGTTATTTCGTTTTCGCTCATGTATTCTGTGCATCACTCACCAATATATTGTTGTTATAACGAGCTCTTAGTCATTGATCCATGCGAATCTACTACGGTAGGCGATTAGTCTCATGGTTGAGTGATTTGTGAATTCTTCCCATTGCAGTCATATAGGTGGTTCGGTTCCCTTGCAAACCTTGTTAGATCCGATTCCGACTGGGTAATTCCCGCTTCGACATCGAGTTCCTCGGAGATACTGTAGACTCCCGGAGAAGCGAGTTGGTGTCTATCTCTGTGAGAAAAAGAATAATCTTTGATCCCGAAATGGTTGCCCTTACCTCTCCTCTTCCAGTGTCTCAAAGATAGGCGACGTCATTGTGGAGGGTCCTGCAAGCATTATTCTAGGACACAACTTCCTGTCTGTCATTTTTGAAGTATTTTTTCCTACCGGATATAATGGCCCGTATACTTAGCCCCTGCTGAGAGCAACACATTGTTTGAGCCTTTGTCAGCCTGCTCGAGAGGTTGGGCGGGTCAAGAGATAGAAATTGCTCCCGCCACCCCCTCTCCTACGCAAGACTGAGCTAAGAAAATGCAGAGGTGTCGTGCTAAGCTCTTTTTCCGCTGCGTTGAAGAACTAGTGACGCGTCTACTTATTAATCATGAGCGCCTGTTTGAACTTACAAGCGATACATCGATAGCAACCACTATAACTTCCTTATAAGTTTCATATCTTGAAAATGGATTTTAGATCTGATCAGAAAAGGATGGCTCTCAATTGCATACTCTCACTGCATAACGATTCACTCTTCATTATAGTGTAGCACCCGCAGCGTACTAATTCACACGCCCGGACACGAGCGATGACGGACACGTTGCGCTTTTAATCTACCTCTTCGAGCTCCGTTTCATGCCTCGTGTAAATCTAGACATGAAACGAGATTAGGAGCTCAATCAGGGGTGCACGTAGTCAGTCATTTGGGGATTGTCCGGACGTGGGAAATAACATTGGTCCCCAATAATACCTTGTGTAGGAGTAGCAGTAGTAGTAGGCGTGTCGACTTCCTTCACATCGGATAGGCGCTTTAGAGCTGTAAAATCGATCAAGATATGATCGACTGGCAAAGAATTCCTGATTTTTTGGTCTGGAACTGAGCTCACAATTAATTTCCGTAAAAATCATCCTTTTTGACATTTCGGTTAGAACCATGCCACCTTGGAAAATTTTACCCTCTTATTCCTTTTCATTCCTGCAAAACAAAACGGACTATGGAGATAACCAGTGTCGCGAGAAAGCAGAATTGCTTGAACCTCAATTCTCATTTGGGTGCATAATGGAGAATTCATCCACGAAATTAAATATTCCATTCTCCCGGAAGGAACTACTCTATCTGTCCCATTCTTGACGTAATTCACGTTCCTGTTAATAAGCTTGCCATGTGTGGGTGCGAACCCATTTCTCAATTCGACCAAGAGCCAAACACGCATGCAATTGTATTCACTGGTGCCTAACCTTGTTTGCATCTAGACTAAAAAGTTGAACTTGTTTCTGCGTATCCCCGTTTTTCGTTAGATACACAGCGTTCACTGACTGCTATAAGTAATCTTTTTTTCTGAAAAAGTACTCCTTTCATCTGAACCAACGCGAGATTCGTCAAAAACCTCCCTTCTTTTATCAATCATGCCCTCTGTATGTGGACCAATGTTCTCTGTAAGAGCATAGTCACTTTCTGATTTTCTTTAGTGTACTCTAGAATCTAGAGGACACAGTGAGTGACAGGAAAGTCCCGGTGTTGAACCACTCCACTTACAATTCGAATTCCCACTAGTATTCCGAGTAACAAGTCAGATCCATCAACAACTTCCGCAGCAAATCAAATCATTTGTGCTCAATTGCAACACAACACATGATAAGTGATCACATGGCGACCTTCTCCGCAATTTATTATGTTCACACCCTCGCAATCTTTCTAAACATTTCTCCGCAAATGAAATCACCTGTTCCTAAATGCGACTCCGTGCTCTTCTCACCAAACTTCAATACCATAAAAGCTGCAACATAGACGCGGCAATAATCATGGTAGTTAATTGCATGACACGATCTTGTGGTTATCGCCATCATGTCAACATCCTTTCCATATAGTTTCCATCGAATAAACATCTGGTCAGAGGATACGGTATCTCTCTGGGAGGATACAAAGATCACTCACCGACATCCGAGTTCTTGTTGCCGCGCATGTGCATGACTACGTCGGCGAACGTGCCGCGACGAGCCTTTTTAGCTTCCGTTGCTTCGGCCGTGAGGTTGGCAGATGAGAAGACCTGCAGTGGTCTTGTATAATTTTAAGGTAGAAGTGGGGGCAACTTTTTGGTACAATGTCAGTCCCAATGGAAGTGCATTTGCCCATACGTCTACGTATAAAAATTTAGCATTGTAGCATTTCCATAGGTAAACATGTAGGCAAATGTACTATCATTTTGGCATTGTACCAAAAACATACTCTCACTTCTTCTTTTAGTAAATTTAGCTTTTATGGATATCCTGGTACCAATGTGCTTCTTTGAGATAAACTCCACGATCTTGTTAGTGAAATCTCATAAAGTCGAGCACCAAAACGTGCCGCTATCCCACGGCGACACGTAAAAGTGCTACTGCGCTATGAAAACTCGACTCAGTGGTCCAGATAAACTCATTAGTACTTATGACGAAGACTCAGGCCGAAAACCTCGTTGCGAAAGTGACGCAAATAATTCTATTCCAAAAAAGTATTGTAGTAAGAATGTATTTTTTCTTTCTCAATGAAGAAGAACCCATTTTTCGCGAATGTCTCCAATGCAATTCATGTTTGTGTCTAGCAATTACCCAGCGACCAGACAGTGGCATTTAGCATTTGAGCTTCCGTAGCCTCCCCCTCCTTTCATAAATGGAGGTGGCCATGGCATTTCACGTCGAGACAGCTTGGAATAAATAGTACGTGACACTTCCTCGATGGACTCCACGGACGATTCCAGATATTTCTGCTACCGCTACAGTTTGACGTCTTTCGGACAGAGAATTGACCTCTGATTTTTTCCTCGGTCTTGTGCCCTAAAAGATGAATGGTGCCAAATAGATTCAGAAATGTTCAGTCTCTCGTTGTCTAGTTTCTCCTCAATGAAAGTGGTCTCTAGTGCGAAATCCCAGGGGCGTGAATGCATTAGAAATTGGGCAGAGGTGTGGTTCTCCCCGAGGATCCCATCTCTAGTCTCTGAATCAATCACAATTCACCTTGGGGGCTCCACCCCCTCTGGACCTGGAGCCTATTTAGACCCGCCAAAAGCTCCTCTTACTCTTGCTTCCCCTCCTCTCATTCCTCTCCAGCCTTCCCCCTCCTAGCTTTTTTCCACTCCACTCTCATCCTCCCACTCCTCATCCTACCTCCTCTCCATCCCTCCTCACATCCTCTTTCCGTCATATATCCATTCAGTGGCTCCCGTAATCCTCATACAAGTCTTCCCTTTTGACGTGTACCAGATGACCTCCAGTCCCTCCTTTGAGAGCCCCCATGCGCCCCGCTCAAAGCTAATTCATTACCAAGCGTTTGAGCCACCCGTTTTCCGCGAAAATGAGTTGTTCATCTCAACTTTTGCTTCGCTTTAAGAAGTATTTCCAGGTATAATTGCACAAGATGACCGGAGTCCTGAAGGGTCTGCTCGTGGTCATGGGTCTAGCTATTGTTCAAGCATGGACGTCGCCAGCGGGATTCGTGAGTTTTATGCCTTAATAACGATATACTTTAATAACGGTTTTCTGCCTTAATAACGCAAAAAAGAAATATGGTACAGTCAATATAAAGTGATGATTAGTCCATTTCTTCCCTTTGGCAAGTATTTTGGCACAGTATCTGCCCATTCCAAAGATCAGCATCTGACCGTTAAGAATGACGGCCCTCTCCGTCAGTCCATCCTTGCCCTCATTTCCCTTTGAATGACTGTTTGTTTGCTTTCACCCACCCCGAATCGGGACAAGGCCTCATTACCGAACAGTGCGAGCCTTTCGCTGAGGGAACCCCTCCCTGGTCATCATAGTGGCTACGAATAGAATGGCCGTCGACAGACGTCACTTATTGTTAGAGGTCTCGCCCACCAGATGGTGAACGAGAGATAATCCTTCTTTGTTTCAGAGCCATTTAGACTCACCAGGGTAATTATGAGCGCTTTGCTACAATACTAGGTGCTCTAGTCACTTGGCCAAAACATGGACTACAATATTGGCATTCCTTTGCCGTACATTTCGTAACAAAAAGGGAATCCAAATTTCGAAATAGATTATTTTATCCATTTCAGCGAACCTGCGCGGGTGAACCCTTCCCCGAGGACTGGACTGGGCACCAGTGCATTGTGTGCAAGTGCGCGAGCTTCGATGGAGGGGTACGGTCCCTTCCGAATTCCATAGCCCTATTTCAATGTTTCAGATGCAGGGAGAGTGCAGCTGGGCCAAGATCGAAAAGTACCAATTCTGGGATCCCGAATGCCGCAAGGAGATCTACCGGTGAGTCTCCGAAATTGGAGGGCGTTTATTCTTGAAATGGCAGGCAATTCGACCTCCGCCGCAGCTTCTCACCCTTCAGCATGCCGATGCACAATCTTTGAGAGAGGAGAAGTCTATCCAGCCCTATTGTAACTCCAAACCCCCAATTTCATCACTTCTCATGTATTCATCTTTTTGGCGCAGTGTTTAGCTATGCATAACTTCAATATTTTCAATTCGGAGAGATTATTTGTAACAACTAATGATAGACCAACACCCGAGACCATATTCTTTTTCCATTTCCACTATGAAACGGATGCTTCTCCCAACTCCACTCTTTCGATGATTCCCGCAGATAAAGTTGTGTGTTATTATGGAGATGAGCAGGAAAAATGTTATATAATCAAGTCTCCGTCCACCCCCAATCATTTCTAAGTAACCCCCTTGCCGCATTAAATATGCGGTGACCGACCTTTAATACCGGAAAGAATGAATAATCTGTGGCTGCACGCGAATGATTCCGTGATGGAGACCTTCCAGATCGAGAAACCAAGACTGACGCACAAGACTTCTCTTGAATAACTATTCGCCCAAATTTGAACCTCGAGGGAGAACTGAGATGAGGTGTAGAAGTAAAATTTAGATCCGTAAACAGTTTGGCGCATAGGAGCCAAAACACATGCTACTTACAGTATCCAACCAGGGCGGAATAAAATGTTGTTCCTACCTTCTCTTCTGTTACTACAGAAGGTTCTTTTTTGTGCGCTGAATGAAATGTTTTCGAAGACATCATTCCTTTCTCAGAAAGAAAAGGAACTGACCCCACGTATCTTCCCCCTACGTGATAAATGCAATGTAATGTAACAATGTGCAGCTGTAGCGTGAATATCTCCGCGTCGGCGCGAAGTTCCAGCTGGTGGTTTCCGGAGACCGTGTGGCAATAATAACTGCGCAAATGAAAATTGCTCACCCTCGGAGCCCCCCTCTCAGCGATGGACCCAAGCCGCGGTCGGGGTCTTGTTGATCGTCCCACTGCATCACGGAAGACATCCAACGAGGACATTCGCCGTGTCTCCTCCCTGGAAGAGGTCTATAAAAAGAAGAAGAAGAAGAGATGTTCCAGTCCCGGTTCAAGTTCCGGATGATATTACCACAATTTTGCCGTTTTAGCCTGGCATGTTCTCTTATACTCATCTTTGATGCTTTATTTTTACGCTTTATTTTGAGAGCAAAATTCTCGAAATGCATGGCAGGTAAATATTATATGAAGTGAAAGAGTACAGTCTATGGCAGAAGACGGACTATCTAGCTGTGATTGCATGTGTCTATGTGCACGTCACGCGAATACATGTCATATTCCCGACAACATGTTTTCTCTCCCCCTGTGCCAGGGCCTAAGATTCGTACCGCTAATCAAGCGGTGTATACAAAATGTAACCCCGCGTGGTTCCGCCGCTCCTAATCAGCAACGGTTTGTTCGAAGGGGCCTCAGGTAGTCCCCGGAGACTAGATAAGTCTTCCGACCCCGATGTCGATCTTGGGCCAAGAGGGAATATAGCAGGGCAGGTGGTTGTGTCAACGACATCTCGCATTTTATAATAGTTGATATTTTTATATGGACAAGCCTTTGTTAGAAGAGGCCACAGGTATCCTCCAGGACTGGAGAAGTCTTCTGGTCCTTATGTCGATACTTCACTAGATTAAACTTCATCCTTTCAAAAAATATGTTGCAGTTGGCAAAGAAAGCGAACGTGAGCTATAAATACTTGAATACTCGATCTCGATCTTGGACCGAGAGGGAAGAAAGGTAGGTATATCAGGACAGGTGAAGCATGACATGACGGCATCTTACAATGTAGTTGTTCATTCTCTGTTCCCCCAGAGATCTCTACCACCCACAGGAAATGAACGCCCTGAGCAGCAACTAAGGGAGGCAGGAAATGAGTTGAGGAGATGGAATTATGGAAGAAAAGTAGCGTTTAAACACCCTGGCGTCACTCATAGAAAGCAGACATCAAAAATTATCTGCATGTAATCACATTTATGTGTCAAGAAATCTGCGCAAGATGCATGGAGTTGAGAAGGAATTTTCAAAGAAAATTCGGTCTTACCAAATTCACGACTTGCAAGTGTTTCCCAGTTGTTTTCTGATTAGGAACGAAATCTTAAAAATTGTAGCATGCACATTTCGATATATTTTTAAAATATTTGACAGCCTCTACAGAGGAAGAGTAAGAGGGTCTTTTACGGGCCGGAATTTTCCTCCTATTCCCTGTTTAATTTGTTCACCTTCTAACTGGCACAATCTTGCTCCTGCTCTCGACTCGCGTCAGGGTAGAGGCATGGGACGTCGCGTGGGGCACCATGCGAACGGCCGACACCGACGAAGGCAGCCTTCAAATAGCAATGATTTACCGTTCAGGGGCTCCGATAGATTCCGGAATTCTCCATATTATTTCCTTTCCGAGCGCGTCTAATAATGAGTTCATGTTTGACAGTTCTCTCCCCATTGAAAACGATACTATTGATTGATTGACACTGATTGATTGACACAGGAGAAAGTAGATAACCATTTCGTGCTGAAAAATACGTTCTTCGAATTGTCATAATAACTACACTGACGTACTTGACAGTGTTGAGCGTGGAACCTTCCGGAGCGACATCGTTGATATTCGCGGCGGACTCCTCGGTGTACCTGTAGTACATTGCACATCGTTAGTCCTCTGGGAAGAACCGGACGCGGTGCGAAAGTGCAATGCGCGCACCTCAAACTTGGGTAATTAAACCGGAGTCTGAGCTCCGATCTCAATTACGAAGCCAGTGCGACACAAACGCGCCGGGGTTCGCGCCTGAACCCCGGCGTGTTTGTGTCGCAACCTGTTCATAATTGGCCAACTCTCGTAACGACTTCGGGGAACTCGTGATAGGAGAAAAGAGGGTATGCTTTCTTTGCACGAAACTATGCCCGTTTCCTCCCAGATCATTTTTGCTAAATTTTCCAAAAGTTCAGGCCAACTTGCCGACGAGGGGCCGACAAGCTCCCTTTTTGCAATGATAAACCCCACATACCGTCCGATCTGCGAATTAAATCGACGATGGTCTTGGCGAGAACTTGGATCAAGAGGGCCTGGGAATCCCCAGTATTGCAAACAAAGAGCAATACCGAGTATTGCCAGCGGTGGGCGAGGAGCAAGCCCCTTCTAACCCACCAGGTCCCAAAAAGTCCTAAAAACATAGAAAAAGGTTGAACTGACATCGGAGTCCATTCGTTGTCCCAGAACGGATCGCGCATGAGCTTGGGCGTCTTGCCGAAGCCCTCATCCACGATCTTGAGTCCCATCTAAACAAACAGTTATCGATCGGCTCATCGATTCTCCCACTCACGGCGAGATTCCTGTCAACGAGGACGTTGGTCTCGAAGTCATCATCGTCTTCGCCCCAAGGGTTGAGAAGCTGCTCACCGACCTGTGGAATTTCGGTGTTTTGCATTCTAATGAACCCCTTGGACACTTAGAGAATCAATGGCTGATAGAGAAACTGCAACAGGAAAATGTCAATAGTTCGCCAGAGACGCAACACTAGGCTCTCTGGAAACTTCAAATTTGTAGAGTTTTGAAAACCTTGAGCCATCCCATGTAGCAGACGAACTGGATGCTCGTCATGAAGGGGAAGACGAGGTCGATCTTCTGAGCACAAACAGTGTTATTTTATTATTGTCGGCGGAATAAACGTTCCGGATTAAACGTTCATCGCCATGCGATCTCTCTCCACTGTTCTCTGGTTGTCTAGCGGTTAGAGAAACGGGAGAACAGTGGGGAGAGGTAGCAGGGCGATGAGCGTACAGTCCGGAACGTGTATTCCTCCAACAATACTCTGCTTAGGGGCCTTCACTAGAGGACTCACGCTCATGTCGTTGTACTGCCGCGCAACGACGCACACGAGGAAGTAGCAGTGGACGAGGAGGCAGACGATCGTGGGGTAGATCAAGGGCAGGGGCACCTGGGGGGCTTTATTAGGTCGTGAGCTCCCAAGCTCATTGTCGACCGCTTCTATCCCTTGTTGCACTTTCAAAGGCGATACACACACCAAAGATCACACACAGAAAAAAAAATTTTTTTTTGCCATTTATGAGCTACTTTTGCAGTTCAATCTGCAAAATTTGGTAGATCTGCCGAACATCTGCCATATATGGCATATTAAACTGGAAAAGTAGCTCATAAATGGCGGAATTTTTCTGTATGCAATATCACAGTCAGTTTGTAATTGATGTGATTGCAATATCGTCAATACGCACCCAATCGTAGTTACAGAGCCACGCAATGTCCGTGCGCTGCTGCTTGATTTCCTGAAGATATTCTTAGTAGTGTTTCCTGATGCCCTATAGATAACCTCCGAGAGTATGGTGGTGTAGTAGTCGCTCTCAATGAATCCCTCCCGCCGTGCATTATATGCAGTCGCCAGAGCCCACTGGATAGGGAGCCAGTACTTACTGCAAGTTTGATTGATTATCATTTCTATTTCTAACGGGCCGAAAGCTTCAGGATTTCACGGATGTTCTTTTTCAGCCGGACATAAACGACATTCTCAGGGTTCTTTTGGTTGCACAGTCCATCATACCTGTACCGGTACTGGATCTGGTCGAAGACTTCCTTCTCGTCTTCCGTCATGAAGCCTGAATGCGGGTATACTCCTCAACGTACTTGATCAAGAAGGAGGTGGAGCAAAGTTACGTGTCTCTTGCACTTTGGCCTGTGTCTGCGTTTTAGTGTCCACAATTTCACAGCTGTTTTACGGACATGGAATTTTGCTCCTACTCCTTTTTAAAGGAGTAGGATTTTCGGACTCCTACCTCAGGGGTATTTTTTGAGCTATAAAACAGCTGGGGTCGGATTTGGCCCATCCGTGGGGAGTGCCCTTCTCTCCCGGAATGTCTCTTAAACTCCTTACCAGCCGCCACGACGGTATCCATGGTGGGGAATCGCTTGCGAGCACGCATCGAGAGATCGCGGAAGACAATGACCTGAAGTAGTCCAAGTCTGTCCCCCCAATATCTTCTATCGAGTACCTGATTGATCTGCGTGAAGCGAATGATGCTCCGTCGAAAGTGGATGGCCCGCTCGCTCGTGCCGCGAACATACTGGGCAGTTAGGAGGGAGACACTGAAATGGTCGCAGGTTACAATTAGACTCTCCACACCGAAGCACCGACGGATGTAAATATATGGCCAAAAGAATTAAAATGTGGCCGTGTTGTAGACTTGTTCATATTGGTCCAAAGAAGGTGTTCGCAAGATTCGTGGGGGAGCCTCCGGCGAAATATAAGAGGGGTCCAGAAAGATTTCTACTCACTTGTCCATGAACCCAATGATGCGATAGATGACGTAGAAGCGGTTGAGGATGGCTGTGAGGAAGAAGCCTGGGGGTAATTTCTTATCATTCATCTCTTTGATTTCGCTAACCGAGAATAAGATCCATCGGGACGTAGGATAATCGATTGTTCAGATAGTCCGCAACGTTTTTGAAGATGCTAGAAGATTCTTGCTTTCAAAAGCAAAACTAATTGACGAAGGGCCACGATTACATCTTCTTATCCATAGAAGAAAAACGAACACTTTCTGCGGGTCAGTCAGCGCCAAGCGATACACCATCGACACGGCCATGTAGAGGAGCAGCCAGACAAAGTATTGAATGTAGACAGCCTGAGACAAATGTTGGGGGGCCATGGGCAGGGGGCTGGAGATCGAACCTTCCAGATGGATCCCTTCCATCTGTAGAGGAGTCCGAAGAGCGTCCACGGACGGGACGTCGAAACGTCCATGTTGTAGGAGATCGTCATTTTTGGTGTTTATCTTAAAAGTTCGATTACGCCCTGAACGGTTGTCAGAAAACAGACTATTGCATAATTACCAGGTGTCCCATAACTATTGGCATTCAGGTCGCTCTTACCCATTGTCTTCACGATAGTCTGACAATAATTAAGTAATATACCATGAGAAGCATTCCGGACTGTACGCTCATCGCCCTGCGATCTCTCTCCACAGTTCTCTCGTTTCTCTAACCACCAGACAACGAGAGAACAGTGCAGAGAGATCGCAGGGCGATGAACGTACAGTCCGGAACATTTATTCCGCCGACAATAGTATCCTGTGAATTCGCTTTAAATCCTTGAATTCTCAATAAAGCTGTTTGTCTATTCAATGGACACGACCACCTTAATGTCTCGGGGGTACACGAAGCCAAATTTTCTAAAAAAACCTTACGTGGATCGACGTGAGCTCTTCGATGGGAGGAGAACGTCTTCTCCGCTGCCTTTCTCTGGTTGTGTTTGCGGGGCGGGGTGTTGTAGAAGCGCCCTCTCGAAATGGGATCGTTTCGAGGAGCGAGCAGCGTTTCCTGAAAATCAATCGTGCGTCATCTTATTAGTCGAGGGGGGCATCAATAAGAGTTCTACTATTGCCGGAACCGAACCGTTCTAATTCTCACGCGGGTTCGAATTACGGGCTCTTGAGGGCGTCGAAATTATTATCGGCTATCTAAATAATCGTTCCGCTCGCAACAATTCCGCCTCGAATCTCTCAGTCCCAGGAAGGCTCTATGGTTACAATCTCTTGAACATCGACTACTAGTTATGCCAAACACGGCTGCAACTTTTATACCCTTGATACCTTATAGGAGCTGAGATAGTTTGTTATGAGCGGAACGTTTATTTAGACAGTTCGTCGATAACAGAACGCTTCGGGTGCCCGACAATGCGCTGTCACAATCAGATGGTTTCAAAGGGCATAAACATGACAGAAGCCCCTTTGGCGTTCGACAACATACTAAAAAAACGGCTTCTGTATTGGTACATTAGCCACAAAAAAAACGGGCAAATCAGTAAATGGACTGACCCTTTGGCGGTCGCTATCAGAAGTCGATAGCGATCCTTGGCTGCAGGAGAATGGCCCTCTCTATCACCTCTTTGCCCATCTGCTCCTCGCTTGTTTAGGATGATAACTCTCCGTTTAACCGTCGGAATCTCCTCAATCGGGGGAAGAGTCAGTGGCAGCAAGTGTGAATAGCCGATAGTAAGCAGCTTATCGGAGTCAGTGAATGTGCATTCATTTACGCCTGCAGTCGATCCCGACGCTTCGATGGGATCGGCATCGCGAAACAAAAGTTCATCTTGCCAGAATAAGAATCTACTAATGCTCATGAGTCTTTTCCGACACTGACGAGTTTCGAGTGGCCCAAAATTCCGGATTCAGCTTCTACTAGATTTTATTCAGAATCACCACTTGCCTAAGGTAAGGAAAAGGATAAATACTATAAAAACAAATATCGTGAAAATTTTTGTTGCAAAAATGATCTTATCTGCAGTATCTACTAATTGAATTTACGGAACCTGAACCGTGAAATATCACTTCCAGTTTGCGATTGTTGAACCTGGACTACGGTATTTTTTTTCAACTGAAACCACTCTCCATGATGCTTATATTTATTTTAGTTTGGATATGATAAATCTTCCCTTGCAGATGACGAAATCCAAGAAGAAATCAGCTAATAAGCAAGCCGGTACTCGCGATGTCAAAAAGGAAAAGAACAAGGTAGTCGTTTTTTTAAATATTTTCTTGCTGTTCTTTCTGTTCATTACATTTAAAATGTCCTCTGCAGGCTGTGAAGCGCGTGAATCCGTTCGATCTCAAGTTCAACCGCGTCAAGCATAATGTTCTCGGCAAACTCAAGGTAATGATCATTATTTTCTTGTAGATCATTAGCATTCTTGTTCGATCATTATGTCAACACATGTAGTATAAAATGTTAATCGTCCATTTTTTACACTAATTTATTCCTGCAGGATGTCCCCGTGGGAGCACCGATGGCTTCGCGCAAGAAGGCATTCGCCGACATGGAACGGCGTCTGGGCACGGAATACCGAAACGAGGGAAAGACGAACACGGTCAGGAATTTCTGAAATAGAAAGTGGAACAATAAGCAATTCACCAGTTCAAATAATGCCATCGTGCAGTTATTTGTTTTGTTTTGATCTTTTATTGTTTCAAAGCTCGCGATCAGTATTATGACGAATGCGAACATTGTAGCTGGTCGACAAGAGAATCGGTGAGAAGAACACGGCGTTGTCAGCTGAAGAGCGGGCTAGCAAAAGGTGCATCTCTTGCTTTTCTTCAGTTTTATTATTTGTACTGAACAGTTTGTAAATAAATGTTAATCAGGTTCACTGAGCAGCGACAAACGACTATGAAGGCCGCCGGAGGGAACAAATACAATTTGCCCGATGGTGATGAAGGTATGTTCTTATATTCTTGCATAAATTGACCTGGTTTTGGATCACGAATTGTTTTAGCTGCACGATAAAAATTAAAGTTATTTTGAATCCAGGCGACGTTTACCAAGCCTTGTAGATGAGTTATTGTCTAAATGAAAATCTAATGTATTCAGATCTCCTGACTCACGGCGGGCGGGCCCTCACTGCCATCGAAAAATACGACCGCGTCCAAGAGAGCGATGATGATGTTCGTTTTCACTCGTTCATCTATTATTTTTGTAATTTATTTTTAATATGATCTACTCTTATTTCAGGATGATGAGGGCCGCCTCGGTGCGGATCTCGTAGCCGCTGCTCACTTTGGTGGTGGCATTTCCGAAGACGGCAGCAAGCCCAGAGACAGGTCCATCGATATAATGAAATCGATATCGATTCATAATCCTACAGGAAGGAGATCGTAGCAGAGATGATCCTGAAATCGAAAACGTCGAAGAAGGAAAGGCAGGAAGCGACGGTGAGAACGAGGAGAAAGTATTCATCTCAACTTTCATTCCAGGAAGACCAGGCGAATATGGCTGATGCCCTTGATTCGAAGCTGTCTGCTCTGCTGAAAAGGTTTGATAGAAGGAAATGTTATATTTGTGCTGCGATAGTTTGGCATTCAAAATACAAATCAATATTTACCATTTTGAGTCTTGATTTTAGTATTAGGGGATTTTTCATTAAAAACTTAATGGATCGATTACAGAGGTGCCCTGACGCAGAAAGCGAAGAAGGAGGACGAAAAGAAGGAGATACGAACGCATGACGAATACGACAGCATTGTGAGTCGTTTAGATACAAAACCTAGTCATTCTGATCCCGTTTCGGGTCAAACATTCAAACAAATGTATTGCCCAAATATACCTCCATTTTTCCGAGCGGGTGAAAATGGAGGTGTATACTGTATCCTCTTCTTCACTCGCTGATAGACCACATTTTTGTTAAACATTTCTCCCTGTCTCTTCTCGCGTGAACTGAAGATGCTGACGGATGATAAGCCGCAGATCAGCAGTTCATTGCGTGGGGGCGGGGAGGAGGTGTATACT
>JACMIG010000966.1:0-22003 GCA_014805385.1 Levipalatum texanum
CCCCCCCCCCCCCCCCCCCCCCCCCACTCCCCTCCCCCCTTAACTCCTTCCTAACTCCTCTCGTTCCCCAATCACTTCTCAATTGCGTTCCTTATACCCTCTTCCTGTACCAGTATTCCTTAATGAGGCGGGGATGGAACTTGTTCACTTGAGGGCAGAAGAAGCGGCCACTGCAGTTGAGATGAAGAAGATGCACGTTCTGGTGAGTGGGGCCAATCGAGGACTCGGCCTCGCTCTCGTCAAGGAACTCCTGTCCAGGGACGACGTCGGCAACGTCTACGCCACCCACAGACACTGGGCAGACATCAAGGTTCCCCTCCCCCTGCTCTCCCCCCTTCACTATTCATCCCTCAGGACCTCCAAGCCATCAATGATCCCCGTCTCTTCATCCGGGAGATGGAGCTCATGGAGCACATCACGATCGGTTCTGTGTACGTGACAGTGAGTGTCCATCTCCCTCCCCTTCCACTCCCCCTCAGATCCGTGACACTGTCTGCGCCGACGGCCTCAACGTCATCATCAACAATGCAGCCATTCTCGAGGAGTACGACATGGATGGGCCTGTGAAGAGAAAGGTCCTCGATCTTCCCCTCCTTCCCCCTCCACTTCTCGTTCTCAGTCGATCGTGGACCAGCTGGAGGTTAACTGCGTGGGTCCGACGATCGTGTGCCAGGTGTCCCTCTCCTCTCCTCCCTCCACTCTCTCTTCAGGGATTCCTCCCCCAGATGAGGAAGGCAGTCAAGGCGGGGGGAAAGGCGATGATCATCAACGTCTCCGACCATCGGGGGAGTATGGCCGCGTGCACGGGGGCCACGGACAGGAAGGCCATTGTCGACCAGATGAGCAAGGTCCAGAGGGGGGAAGGGGAGGGGGGAGGGGGAAGGAGGAATGCAGGCTGCCCTCAACATGATGACTCGTACGATGGCGGCGGATGCGAAGGTGGACGGGGTCATCTACATGGCCATGGCCCCTGGGAGTGTCAAGACAGATATGGGAGGGGCGGGTGCCGAGAGCACTGTGAGTCCATGGCCACGACCCCTTTCAATACTCGGCCTAGGCCGAGGAAGCAGCCAAGGACATGGTCGAGTCCATCCTCCATAAAGTAACCCTCCAGAACTCGGGAGAATTCTACGACAGGAACATGAATTCGATTCCGTTCTGATTTTTTCTCTTTTATCTTATCCGCTCGATGGATTGCTCATTTTATTATTCTTCAACGTAAAGCTTGTATAAAATGAATGCATTTATTGAATAAACTCACATGATTATTGCAGTTTCCGCAAGTTAGTCTCAGGAAGTCTCAAGAAGAGAAATACAAAGCAGACGATGGAGAGGGGGATGAACAAGATACCGTAGCTGAGAGGAGTACCCATGGCCTCCGTGAGGGGAGGGAAACCGGCAAGGATCACTGTGCGATTGAAGAGGGAAGACGATGAGGAGGGGAGTGGAGGGGGGACTGACGCTCCAGCCATTATTACTGAACCCGATGCCATGGCCGATCCTCTCGATTCCACTCCACACAACTCGGCACCGAGGAACATGGCCAAGGGGCAGGGGCCGGCTGCGAAGACAACGGCCATCAAACAGATGACAGCAAGGAGGATATAGCCGAGGAAGGGACTCTGAGGGGCAGAGTGAGGGAGGGAAGGGGAGGGAGGGGACACCGAGAAGTGGTCGTAGAGGACCATGAGGACGACGATGGCGACGTTGGCAACGAGAATGGCGGCGACTGTGGAGAGGAGGAGGGGACGGCGGCCGAGGCCATCGACCAGGAGGGAGGAGACTCCAGTGCCTACGACCAGGAGGGAAGAGACACCCACGTTCCCCCACGAGGCAGCCTCTGAGCTGAGACCAACGGAGTGGAGAAGGGAATAGGCATACGCTGTTATGGCTGAAGGGGAGGAGTGGAGGGGAGGAGGGGGACGACAACCTGCGAAACCCGTGCTCATCATTGACAACATGACTACCGAGGCAATGACAACTGGCCATCGAGTGGAAGGGGAGAGGAAGACTCCCAGCATACCCACAGGGGGAGGGGAACTACTCAGCTGAAGACTCTCCCTCCTTCCCTCCTTCCCTTCCCCTCACCTTCTCTTCTTCCTCTTCCACTATTCGAGCAGCTTCTTCTTTGTTCACTCCGTGGAAATATTGAAACGATTGAACTGCCTCGTCAATTCGTTTTCTATAATGGTTGAGGGGGCTGAGGGAGGGGAAGACCGAGTGACGAGGAAGATGGGCGAGTCGGGCAGGGGAAGGTGGAGGAGAGTATTCACCACCATCACTCCCAACTCCATTCAGGAATACAAAGGGAGAGGGTCTGTCTGACTTGGATTGCGTAGAGAATCCACCAGAGAGAACAAGTGCCAAGCAGCTAAAGTCGAAGGGAGAATGAGAGGAGGAGGAATACCTGGGGAAGGGCCAGAACAGAGGGGAAGGGGGCACCTGCACTCGGAGAGGAAGGCAGGGGCCACTCCAAGGTACACAGCCTGGAAGAGGCCGAAGATGAATCGGGAGACTGCGTAGAGGATGTGAGAGTTGACCTGAATGGAAGAGTGCAGAGGGGTGAAGGGGAACGAACGAAGTAGGCGACAATGGCCATGGAGCAGCCGACGGCCTGCCCTGTCGACGCCCCAACGCAGGCCCACTTACGGCCTGCCCTGTCGGCTGCCACCTGCACAAGGAAGGAGCCAAACACCGAACCGAGGAAGAACAGGGCCACGTACACTCCCCAGATGGTCTGAAGGAGGGAATGGAGGGAGGAGGGAGGACAGACATGGAGGGTGGAGGGAGAGGGAGGGACTCCTCCAGTCCCTGTCATGGAGGAGTTGAGGAAGGAAATGAATGCATCCTGGAGGCACTCCGCCGGATTCTAAGTGGGGGTGAACCTGTGCAGGGTTGGTGATGATGAGCTGGAATCCGAAGTTGAATCCAGCAGCGGTGGAGAGGATGGCGACGGCAGACCAGAGACGGAGGGAGGGGAAGGGGACGAGGAAGGACGAGGACGAGGACATTGGGAAGGATACTGGGAAGGCCCCTTATCTCTCTCCCCCTTGTCATCCCGTAGAGATAGCGCTGGCTGTATCATACTAATCTGCCTAAATACTCATCTCACAATGAACATGGGCAGACTGGCCGGGGCTGCACGCGAGTCTTTCTAGTGTTGCAATGTCATCAGCTCTTGCTACAGTGCACATGTTGAAGCGACCAAAAAGAGTTCATCGATTAGGCTAATATCATTGCGGCCTAATCCGTCACATCAAGACTAACAGTATTATGACAAGCTAGAAAAGGGAACGGGACCAATCTGACCATGAATGCATCCATAAAATAAGATAGGGGGAATCTTCATCAAATCAACGTCTCTAAGCACAACTACGGGATAAACTAAAACTTAACAATGGCACGAGCCTCCGAGTTCTACGAAGAGGCGACGACGGCGGCAACGGCCTTCTCGGCTGCATCATCCAGGCCAGAGGCAGAGATGATGGCAAGGCCACTCTCTCGCAGAAGTCGACGGCCCTCCTCCACGTTCGTACCTCAACCGCCACTAGTCAATACGCTCCTATCTAACTCTTTCTAATTATCTGTCAATTATTTAGGTGAAGAAGATACCTTCGAGTCGGACAACCAGTGGAACAGTGAGAGAATTGTTCTGGAAGGCGCCGATGACTCCACGGGCGATCGAGGCGCAGTTCAAAATGCCGCAGAACACGTTCACCAATACACAACGCACCTGAATCAGATACCGATAATTTATTCCAGTGAAGTTATGTGCTATTTCACATATGCCATAAAACAAATGCCTCACATTGGCGTCGGCAGTTATGATGCGGAAGGCGTGACCGATCTGCTCCTCCGTCACCGATCCACCCACGTCCAGGAAATTGGCCGGCTTTCCTCCCTGTAGAATAGGGTCAATTAGGGTGTGGAAGGGAATGAACCTTGAAGGATATGGCATCCATGGTGGCCATGGCCAGTCCCGCGCCGTTCACTGCAATCATTTCGCTCTCTTATTTTCCCCTGAGATTCCTCACCGAGACAGGCGATGTTCCCATCCATTCCAATGTAGTTGAGATTGTGCGAGTGGGCGTCCACTTCTCGTGGATCCTCAATAAAACATTGTATTATCCATCTCCCCCTCTGACCTTATCCGAAGTGTCCTCCATGGCGAAGATATCCTTCTGGCGAAAGGCAGCGTTGTCGTCAAAGTTCATCTTGGCATCGACGCAGTAAACTGGAGAGGAAGTAACCGAGGAGAAGAGGGGATAGGGCGGTACCGTGTCCGTCGCTCGTCTCCACGAAAGGATTTATCTCAATCTGAGTGGCGTCCACGGCCAGGAACAAGTGGTACAGGCGTTTGATTTCATCTGCAGCCTAAAAAAACGAGTGTAATTAATTTCGCCATATCTGATACGTACCTTAGCTTGGAGCTGCCCCTTAAATTGAAGATTTTTCGCAAGGCGCAGGGCTTGTTCGTCCGTAATGCCATTTTGTATGTCAATTGGTTCCTAAAATGGCTGCTTCGGTATGTATCGGTGGATAAAATACGTGCGCATAAGCGGCTATAAGCATAATTCTGGAAGTATCAAAGATGCGACCTTGAAGATAAGATCCGGATGAGCTTCGGCTGTCGCTTCAATGTCCATTCCACCCATGGGACTTGCTACCTGCAGGAACACAAGCACTTTAAATCTTCAAACCCTGTTGTACTCACGATAACGGGCCCATTCGTTTCCCTGCACATGAGCACTGCAAGATACGTTTCGCGGCTGATTGTTACTCCCTCCGCAATCATCACCTGAAAACAAGCTACGGCCTATGGGTAGTATTACAACGAAGACTACCTTCTCGACGAGAACACCTTCGGACGGCGTTTGCTTCGTAACGAGCTTCTTTCCGATCATTTCGCGTACTGCGTAAAGTGCATCGTCAGGCCTGAAAATAACATGAACATATAAAGGGAAATGAGCAACTTGTAGCTGATGTGAACACCGCCGAGATCGGGAGGACCACCTACGAATCGTCCCTTCCCTCGACCGCCCGCCAGGATCTGTGCCTTCACCACGTATTCGTGCACACCTGAAACATCGAAATGGCTACATGACCAATATGTCAACTAACTGAAGTCTTTCAGCTTCTGCTCTGCTTCTCGCGCCGAGTCCGCGAGTACAAACTTTTGCACGCTGCATCCATTTTTCTCTAAGATTCCTTTGCTCTGGTACTCTTGCAAGTTCAGAAAACGAATTTGATTCTGAAAAAAGAGATTCTGAAAAAAGAGAAGAACGCGCGAATAAGTAAACTTACGATGGCAGCATTTCGTGATCGTTGAGAGACGAATGCTGCTCGATGCGCCGCTTTATTGAGCATAACGCTCCAATTTCTGAAATGTATTAAGACGCATAATTCTGAGATAACGTAATACATTTAAAGCTATTTTCTTGGAAATAACGGCGTTTTCAAAAGTTTTGAATCAAAAGTTTTGATTCAAAACGCAGCGAACTAGACAAGTATCACAAACTGATTGTTGCATCGCATACTGAGTACAGTATACTGCTCGATTTTTTGCAGATGAAGAATTGAGGAGTTGAGTTATCTGAGATGACATCAGACTTTCGGTTCACTGGAAACAGTAACATAATGCATGTAAATACGACCACTTGGACTGCATGCAAAGCCGCGCTACGAGTTGGCCCCTGCCATTCATTGCCCTATTCTATTTCCTGCTCAAAACGCAGCTGCCACAGCTTGATAGAAGTGCGGCGGTAGAATACGCGGAGAGTGGATATCTTCCATTCCGTTACGATGGATGGACTCGCCTTGGGGTGGTCTCCTCTCCTCCCATTCCTCATCGACATCCTCAGATCCTCCCCTCCCACGGTCTCACGGGGTGTCTCATACCTAAGAACATGATGTCCTTTCTCTCCATCACCACTTGCTTCCTCACCAGCCCCTCCTCCTTCCACACTCTTCATGGCCATGTCTCCTTCGCTGCGAGGTATGTCACAGGGTCTCTCCGTAACTCCTCATCCAGTCCCTGCCCCAAGCTGCCACTGGTATCACAGCTCCACGTCCACCCCAACCACACTCTCTTCACTATCATTCGCCATCCCCTGCAGAGATTCACTTCTGCGTTCATCGACAAGTGCATAGGGAACGGGACTGCCCTCTCTCCCCTCCATTTCCTCTCTTCAGTGGCCGTTCGTCGTGTCTCGGCTGCGGGAGAGATCTCTTCTGCTTCCTCTCCCGCCTCTCCTCTCTGGCCACTGCGCAGGTGCGAGGGAGGAGAGGCCACAGCCTCGGTCTCGAGGGAGACCACTTCTTCCCCCAAGCATGGTACTATGAATCCTCTCAATCTTTGAGCTCACCTTCAGGAGATGTCCCTTCGACAGTGCTGCCATTCACGTTTTCAAGTATCCGGAAAGTGGAGACTTGAACAAGTTCATTGACGAGTTCTCGGCGTTGTTGCTGAAGCATGGGATCGGGAAGGCGGCAGTGGAAGTGGGAGGGGAATGGGGGGAGGGAGGGGGATGTGGTTTGAGACTGTGGAAGGGCGTCTGAGGAACGAGCGATCAGCCCACGCGACAGTGGCCAGTCCGTGGAGGGCGATGGTCAACGACGAGATCACTCGCTCCCCCGCCCTCTATCGAATATTTCAGAGGCTCTTCCACATGGACTACGTGCTGTGGAACTCGTATTAGACCATAACGATCCTTGAAGAAGTGTTGATTCATCGGCGAAACAACTGCAGATGTTTACAATGTCCATGTCACCGATATATCCCCTGTGCAGATAAAAAAGTAAAACCCCTACATTGTGTCCAAACAAGTCAAATTTTAAATGCTCGTTAAATAATTTACAAAAATCATTTTCATATGTTTGATGATATAACAAGTTGCTCGTTATGCTTCAGTAGCACCCCAAACTGTTAGAAATATGAAAATATGGTTGTAAACAATTTTATGAGCATTTATAAAAAAATTGGCCGATTTGGACACTGTGTTCACGCGCGAAAAAAAACGCCAAAATTCGCACCTTTTACTTTTTTTTATCTGGCAACAGGTTATATCTGAATAAAGGAGTATTCATTCAATCGCTCAGTAATCCACCCTCTATTGGGATCCGTGATTTAGATTGTATTGCAAATGTCGATAGGCCGTGGGGGCGCTCCTCCCACTCGACGGCCGCCCTCCTCATTCGAACTTCCACCTCCATCCTCCCGATAAACATGTTTTTGGTGGATTCATTCGACTCGTTCCTTGATTGCCTGGAGGCCAAAGAATACAACGCTCCTTAACAGAAGGAGGAGCAGTTGTCTACCAGTTTGCCCATTCCTCTCGTTCTCGTGCTGCCCTCTCCGTCATGGTGAACGCCTTCGTGACGGGGGCCAATCGAGGCATCGGCCTGGCCATCGTCAAGGAACTCCTCAAGGACGACACTGTCAAGCATGTCTTCGCCACCCACAGGGACACTTCCGATGCCAAGGCCTCCTCCCTCACCTCACCCTCTAACTCCCCCTTCAGACACTCAAGGGAATCCGAGATGACAGACTCCACGTGCTGGAAATGGATATTCTCTACGACGATGAGCAATGGAGAGCAGTTGAGAAGGTGCCCCTCTTCTCTGCCTGTCGACTATCCTCCCTGACAGGTATCATCGATCGTGAAGGAAGAGGGCCTCCACCTGCTGGTCAACAATGCAGGGGTTCTCTACGACTACGACATCTCAGGTTCGTCCCTCCTCTCCCCTCACCCTCTCCTTCAGGCAACGTCCTTCGCAAGTTGATGTGCCTTCAGATGGAGATCAATGCTGCCAGTTCCCTGATCGTTGTGCAGGTACTAGTCAATGGATATTTATCCTCTCTCCCCTCTCAGAACTTCCTCCCGCTGATCAGGAAGGCGTCCTCGTCGACGGGGAAAGCGGTGGTGGTGAATATGGTGGGAAGTCTCGGCTCCATCCACCACTGTGACGGAGCCACCGAGAGAGGGGCCACACTCTACCGAATGAGCAAGGTGAGGGGAGGGGGAGGGGAAGGCTCTATGTACATTCATTCAGGCTGCTCTCAACATGATGACTCGCAGTCTGGGAATGGATCTGAAGGGGGAGGGGATCTGTGTCGTGTCCATGTGTCCGGGGAAGGTGAAGACGGAGGTGGGAGGGAAGACGGCGGAGATCCCGGTGAGGAGAGAGAGAAGGGAAGGGGAAGGAGGACTGCAGGCCGATCTATCCGCCAAAGCACTCGCCGATGCAATGCTCAACAAGTTGTCTAACGAACACGCTGCTGGCTTCTTTGATCGCAACCTCAAGCCCATTCCTTTCTAGCTAACGTGATTGTATTCATATTTGAGCAATTCAAAAAAAACCCAATAAAGAGAGTTGCATAGCGGAAGACGGGGTGTTCGGCGATACCGAAGCAGCATCGCTCATTCGATGTAGTACGCAACATTATCGAGTTCCCGTAGCTTCAAATACCCTACGGAAATGGACTGGCCTTGGAGAGAGAATGTTACACGGAGAGAGAAGAGTGGCAACCATTCTCTTTGGTTCTCGACAATATCGACATTCGAATTGGCAGATCTGACTTGGATAGCATTTATTCGATCGGAAGTCTGCCATATTCACACAATCGCTTGTTCCTCGACAATATCTGTGGCAATAACAAATTGGCTTCGATTGTGGCGTGGGAGTGCATTCACTCCCATGAGCCATTGGAGCCATCGACTGCCGTCAATGTGAGTCCCCTCTCGTTGTCCTCTCTACGGATACTACAGGCAACTCAAGGTGATTGTGTACTGCAAGGTGCGCTCATTGGCGGGTCATTCGTTCTTGATCAGTGTCCAGGAGGACAATTCCATCCTCGAGGTACGTCCCTCCCCCATTGAAGGGGGGAAGTCCCTGCAGGTGAAGAAGGCAGTGGAGAGAGTGGCGGGCGTCCCGTGGCAGCAGCAGCACCTCGTCTTTGGATGTGAGTCAGCGTTGGGCGATCAGATACTTCTTCAGCTCGTCAACTCGAAGACGAATCGACCCTCGCCGAACTGGCCATTCTCACTGGATACACTCTTTACTGCACTCCCACCACAGTTCAAATACCCAACATGCCAAATTTGTAATGTTTTATTTCACTGATTTATCGTTTGTGAATATCAACAGGTAAAATGAAATAAGTAGTCGCGATAAATACGCTACGAGAAAACGTTTGGGGTCTTGGGTGGCGTCTTCTTGGAGGCGTCGTCGTTGCTTCCTTTGTAGACTTTACATGCAATGACGACGAGGAGACATCCCTCGATGAAGACGATCATGGAGATGCCGAGGAGAACTCCCGCGAACCCTCCCACTGCACCCAGCATCTTGCTGAACTACAAGAGGAACCGATTCAGAGGATGGAGAGGGAGTCCTCACGGGGAACTTCTCCTCCTCCTGTTTGACGGTGATGTCGAGGGCAGTGAAAGCGACAGCGACCACACTCTGTACACAGACCTCCCTCCTCCCTCCCCCCTCTTCCCTCCACCACCACTCACCGTTCGAGGCTCACACGTCAGACTTCCGTTCTTGAGCTGCAGGGCCTGGCAGTAGTGCTGTATTTAACTGGCCTCCCCTCCTCCCTCCTTCTCCCCCACCTCTGCACTGAGTTCCACCCTCGAAGCAGTCACGTCGAAGTCTTCGTCATAGCAGGGTTGCGGACAATCACATTCCATCCAGTAGAAGGGATCTCCTCGTTTCTTGAGCAGATCGACGAGACACATGACTGGGAGGGAGGAATGGGCGATGGAGGGACAGAGACTGACGCTGATCGAATCTGCAGGAGGAAGTGCCGGCACGGCGCGAGTAGCTAGGATCCATGCACCCACAGGCGCCGTAGATGGCATCTTGGTAGCAGGAGCGGAAGCAGCCCTGCAGCCCCCCTCCCCACGCCACATGGCAGACCCACGTCTGTCGTGTATTCCCCTTGGAAATAGAAGGTGTGAGGATTGGCCTTATTCGTAGCACATCTCCCGAAGCGACCACCCAGTCGATCAAAGGTCCACTGGAGGGGGAGAATGAAGGGAGATGAGAGTGGAGTGGATACCCTCCGAATCATGAGCTGGTCCTCTCCTCCAGGAGTTGAGGTGTATTTGGTGCTTTCTGCATATATTCCCCTTCCTACGGGATGGATGTAGACATGGACTCCGAAGGTGTCCACCCATGGCTCGTATTCGTGGGGCTGTACGTCCAAGATGACTTGGAGTCCTGACGCGCCTTGATCATTCCCCTTCCTCTGCCCACCTCCTCTCCTCCCTATCTCACGGGCCGAGTACTTGGCGGAGTTATTCTCGTGGTTGAAAGTGAAGCAGTTGCCGAGGGAAGGGTCGTTGAAGACGACGAAGTCCCGTCTAGGCAATTCATGGAGTTATTTAACACGAGGAGCCAACTGTGGCTGGAGTAGTTTTCCCTCGAAGGTGGCATCGAGAAGCAGATCTTCTATGGCGTATCCCATTGCACTTCGTTGCTCATCAGCCAGGAAAGAGAGTAGAGCGGGGAGGTTCGATGTGAAGACAGCAGACGAGCCTCCCTTGGCCGTTTTGATTAACTGCATTGACTTGTTTCGTGAACTGTTTGAGGTCTGACGTCGAGGACTTGCTGAGGGTCGCCGCCCTTGGAGAGAAGTTGCCCGAGACTCTGGAGAGAGCTGATGGCTGAAAGGAAATAAGTCGCGTGTCCTCGTGCATAGTAACCTCCACCCACGTACACCTTCACTATTCTTCCTGGTTGAATGCTAATGAGCTTTTGCTTTGAGGGAGACGTGAGCACAAAGATCACCAGGTGCAGACGTCAGCTAGACAGGGAAGAAAATTGAACAAATTACTGATGCCGCAGAAGATGTCCGTGTATCCGGCGGAGCAGGTGCACATGGGGAGATTGGCGTCGTCTGAGCACGTCGCACCCGAATCCACCTCCATGCACCTCAAGAGCACTCTCGACAGTTCCAAGCCTCTTCGCGACCAATCACGCTAACATACTTATTCGGAATTGTTTGTCCGGTATCCTTCATAACTGGCAGGCATCGACCAGTGGGGAATGGAGCGGTCGTTGTGAATGGGGTTGTTGTTGTAGAAGTAGTCGTAGTCATCATTCCTTTGTAGCCAGTCGCATTAATAGGACATTTATTGGTGACAGCTCTGTCTAAGTACGTGGGGCCGAACCCTGAAAATAATTGGTTGGATAAGAGGACGGCAACTTGCCGAAGCAGTCCACATATGCCACGGCTCCTCCATTATACAGCTCAGCCGACGAGAAAGTAGAACTGCACCAAGTAGGAGCACTCGCAGAGCACGAAATGAAGTTCTTCTGCATCGGCAAGTAGTCGCCAGGGCCATTCAATGCCTGCGGTGTACAGTTCAGAAGCAAGAGGATTCCAACACACTCGAAGCATTCCCTGAAGACACGAAATTTCGCAGAATTCAGAGGTATCCGTGAAATGATAGACTGGCTGAACGGAGGCGACATCGATGTTGAACTTGCATCCATTCTTGCATGTGTCTATAATTATCGCGAAAATAACAAATCGAAGGAGCAGGTACATGAAGTATAGCTGCGAGGAATGGTGGTTGTAGCTTCTGTCGTAGTTGTAGATTCGGTAGTAGCCTCCGTCGCAGTCGTAGACGTGGTGGTAAAAGTTTCTGTCGTTGTAGTCGTTTCGGTGGTGGTAGTAGGAACAGGCGTTGTCCTTCAAATCTATACCCTTAGATATATGTAATATTCATCTGACTCACGAAGAAGACCCTCTTGTGGTGAATATGCCAGTATAACCGTTTTGATTGTATTGGCAGTTGGCATTAGAGGTTCGGTCCACGGGAACTGAATTATTCCCTGGAAAAATATAAGCATGTCGGCGGCAATAAAGAACCACAAACCAATACATCGAACGAACGCTTCGCTACCACCTCCAAGCTCAGCCGAAGTGTACGTATTGGAACACCACTCCTTCGTGGCATTTGGACACGTGAGAAAGTTTGTGGTTTGAGGGACGAATATCCCATTGACATTGAGCACCTATGTGATTCAATAAACGGATGTGTGCATGGGCATACGTAGAGATCGCCGTAGAAACATCCGATCGAACATTCCCCGAACGAATCCATCATAATACCGATTGTTCCGTTTTCCCACATGTATTTGCATCCGTTGTCGCATGAGCCTGTGAAACGGGTATATCATTCTTTCCTAAGGATTGGCTTGAATGTATTTTCGAACTTATAGGAAGGCCCGAAACTTCGCAGGGATTATGTACAACTCAGTCCACACGCTTCTTCACTGCTGCATGCATCGTGAAAGAAATGCAGTGACTCGTAAAAATATAGATGGGTTGTGAAAGATACCAGTAGCATACGATGACGCAGGAAGAGTGCGAGGAATGGTGGTTGTTGCTTCAGCGGTTGTTGTTGTTGTGGGTGGAGCAGTTGTTGTAGAAGTAGTCGTAGTCATCATTCCATTGTAGCCAGTCGCATTAATAGGACATTTATTGGTGACAGCTCTGTCTAAGTACGTGGGGCCGAACCCTGACAATAATTGGTTGGATAAAAGGACGGCAACTTGCCGAAGCAGTCCACATATGCCACGGCTCCTCCATTATACAGCTCAGCCGACGAGAAAGTAGAACTGCACCAAGTAGGAGCACTCGCAGAGCACGAAATGAAGTTCTTCTGCATCGGCAAGTAGTCGCCAGGGCCATTCAATGCCTGCGGTGTACAGTTCAGAAGCAAGAGGATTCCAACACACTCGAAGCATTCCCTGAAGACATGAAATTTCGCAGAATTCAGCGGTATCCGTGAAATGATAGACTGGCTGAACGGAGGCGACATCGATGTTGAACTCGCATCCATTCTCGCATGTGTCTATAATTATCGCGAAAATAAGAAATCGAAGGAGCAGGTACATGAAGTATAGCTGCGAGGAATGGTGGTTGTAGCTTCTGTCGTAGTTGTAGATTCGGTAGTAGCTTCCGTCGTAGTCGTAGATGTGATAGTAGCTGTTTCCGTCGTTGTAGTTGTTTCGGTCGTGGTAGAAGGAACAGGCGTTGTCCTTCAAAACTATCCCCTGAGATATATTACTCACAAGGCTCACGATGAAGAAGTGGTGAATATACCCGTGTAACCGTTTTGATTGTATTGACAGTTCGCATTAGAGGTTCGATCCACTGGAACTGAATTATTGCCTGGAAATTGTAATAGATTCTGGAAACATTAAGCAATAGCAAACCAATGCATCGAACGAACACTTCGCTACCACCTCCAAGCTCAGCAGAAGTGTACGTATTGGAGCACCACTCCTTCGTGGCATTTGGACACGTGAGAAAGTTTGTGGTTTGAGGGACGAATATGCCATTGACATTGAGCACCTATGTGATTCAATAAACGGATGTGTGCATGGGCATACGTAGAGATCGCCGTAGAAACATCCGATCGAACATTCCCCGAACGAATCCATCATAATACCGATTGTGCCGTTTTCCCACATGTATTTGCATCCGTTGTCGCACGAGCCTATGAAAAAAGTACCTCATTTTTTGGATTGGCTTGAATTTATTTTCGAACGTCCAAGATGGCCTGAGACTTTGCTTCTTCACTACGGCCGTGGGAGAAATGAATGGATTGTAAGAATTCAGACGATTTGTGCAAATTACGAGTAGCGTAGGATGACGTTGGAAGAGTGCGAGTGGGAGCTGTAGTTGTCGTAGTAGTTGTTGTTGTCGTCGTTTTTACTGTTCCGCTAAACCCAGTGGCGTTAATGGTGCAATTATTGGTAGTTTCTCTGAATACGTAGGTGTCGCCAGCAGCTGGAAAAAAATGCGGTTGAAGACGTTGATATTCAAGGACACTTACCAAAGCAATCAACGTATGCCATTGCTCCACCTTCGAACATCTCGTCTGACTTGTACGGTATGCTACACCACTTTGGAGTTGTCTGAGAACACGAAATGAAATTTTGTCGTATTGGCCACTGTTCTCCCGAGGCTGCCACGATCTGGAAATATACTTTTGAAGGTGGATGATGTTGAAGGCAAACCCTTAGCATTCCCTGGAGACAAGAAATTTCGCAATATTCAGACGAGTCGGCTAACATGTACACTGGTTGAGCCGAAGAAACGTCGATGTTGTATTTACACCCGTTCTTGCATGAGTCTGCAACATAATGTGGACCATAATTGATCGTATTGTCACATGTGGTGTAGCTATTAGCCAGAGTGGGTTGAAGAGTTGTAGTAGGTGCAGGAGTAGTCACGATGCCGGTATAGCCCGTCATGTTGAGATCGCAGTTGGCGCTGCTGCTTCGCGTGACAGCCTGCTGTGGTGTGCCCTCATCTGAACACCGATCATCTACTGTAACTCATGGAATGGCGACACCCTTGCATAGCACGGCTGGACCGTCGCGGCCAGCGATGTTGATCTGATCCGTTGGAAGATTCTCCATGCACCATTGATTGGACGAGTGACAGGAAGCGAGGTTGGTATTTCCAACTCGGTAGAAGCCAGAACTACCCATAACCTGTCATGGCATTCGACTTCACTGGGTGCTTTAACTCACGTAGAGCGCACCATATTGGCATGTGAGCTCGCAGTATTCAGCATCAGACAGACGGTAGACAGAGTAATTCGAACTGTCGTCAAACTGGTACCCGCATCCGTTTGTGCAGGACACTGTCAATTGTTAGTTAGAAATAGTTCCAGTTGTAATGAAACCATACATTGTTGGAGGGCACATTGGATGTGATGTACAGCGAGTATGAGGAAAAGGGCGCAAAGAGGTGCTGAAAACATGAGAACTAAGGGCGAGACCAGTGAACACAGACTTTCACCACGAGGCCCTTTGGGGGCATCGCCTTGGTGATGAAAGCATGCACCGAAAAAATGGCCATTTCAACTGAGCAGCTTGTTCCTACACACATTTCTCCATGTTGTGCCATGCCCAGAAGTTGAACTCAATACATTTTGCATGTTGTGTCATACCCAGGAGTTGAACTCTTGCCCGGCCAGCAGAAAGATTGATGTCATGATTGAAAATAATGAAACGTAGATCGAGGGTCGTAGATATGTCTATATGTATATATGTCATTATATATCTACTACTATATAGTGGTGGTGCAGAGACTGGTCCGAACTTCGCACCTAGGTGCGAATCTCTCCACTATCTCTAACCTGGTGTGACGGTTAGAGAAAAGAGAAACAATGGAGAGAGAACAGTCGGAATTCCGCGGAACGGAACGCAAAAAGGACAAGCTTGTGAACCACCACATAAAAGGCCTCTGTTGGTGCGTGCGTCCGTTACGTTAGGCTTATGATTAAAAAAATCAAACTGCCAAAAAAAATTTTTATAAAAAAAAATCAAAACTGCCAAATTTTTTTTTTATTTCTTTTGCTTCCTGAACTTGGCTGTATTGATTGCGGCAAGCGATTGGGTGAGATGAGCTACGCGTAATTCAACCGAACTCATTGTCAGGGAAAATCAATGCCAGTTTGCGATCGGCGAAATGCCTGGAGTCCTTCTTAACTGCCGCAACCATCATGGTTTAGATACTGAACATCAAAGTGTTGATTTTTCAATGCGACTAAAAGGACCCAGAATTTAGCAATTTCCTGACGATTGTGTGCCCCTGGTATCCCCTCGCCAGTTAATATTTTTGAAACAAAGTATTCTAACATCCACCTTATTTCCTAGTGCCCAAAATCACAGCGTATCTTGCCAGGGGGCGATGGACGTATTGTCCCGGGACGTTTTTTTCCGCCGACAATATATCCACTTGATAAGCTTCTTACTTTCTTTCATCAATTGTACTGACAGCATTGTGCATCGTTGGATTTATTACTAAGAATAAAAATCCATATACATAAACTCTGGGTACCAGCTAAGAAATGACGACGATATATATTCGTTGTGCGCCGTAACGTCCACCGGATCGTCATAGCAGTCCCATCACTCGCATCTGAAGAAATATTTTCATGCAATGAAGTGCTTATAAATAAGTACCCGGTACAAGCAGCTGTAGGACCCTCCGTAGTTGGAGAGAACCCTCATCGTCATTGATCGATATATGTTTGAACGGAGTTCATCCTATTGAAATTCAAAGTAATGTTGAATGAGATGATACGAACCCGAATAGGACAACGTAGTGGAAGACCGGTAGCCTGCGCACTGGGATGCTTCCTTCCATCCAGTACGCTCTCCTCGTCGAGTTGGCAGCTTCCTGCTTCGTCGCAGACCCGTGCATTCTCATCGTGACACAGCTGGTAAGGAGCCATTGTTATTGTATGAGAGAAGCCCGACCTGCATGGCCAAGAGCTGAGGGGCAGAAGGAGGAGGACCATCGCCCTCGCTCCAGAACAAGTGTCGGTACTCCACGTGAGAAATTGTTGAGGGTTGAGAGAAGCGGATGGAGATGTTGCCGGGAGTGGAAACAGGGAAGCACCGTCCGGAAATCAGCACCCACGAGTCCTAGGTCAGCCCAATCTCCCAAGTCCCCTTCAGAGATTACAGTAATGACGTGATGGGCAGCATCGACACGGGTTCGGTCGACGGATGGTGACGTTTTATCCTCGATGACTACCGCGCCTATGTAGTTACACATTTTCAACATTCATGAGCCCAACAAACCTTTATGAGCAATGGCGACGTTCCTCGTTTTCGCATTACTTGAAAATGACATCTCAGCGCAACCATTTTCCTCCTGAAAACACAACTTCGCAAACGTATTCGCGTATTTTTTCATAATTCTCTTTTGGATGCACTCGCAATTGACCACTTGCGTTAAATTTTGTGCGCGCAGAGCATTCTGAAATGGTGGTCGAAGACTACCGCAAAAGGGAGAACTCGAGGCACATACCGTGCAACCAGCACTTTCGTCCTTTTCCAATTTCGCACGCAGAGCCATTACTTCCTGAAATACAACTTTGAAATTTAACTTGAAAGAATATTTAGGACTAAAAACTTTTCATTATATAGCATGTATTGCTCACTAAAAATCAAGCACATGTAGAGAGTTTGGTTACTAATCAGCCAAGTTGTGGGTGATACCGGAAGAATCAGAGCGACTGTGCCCATCGAAATTATCTTCCGGTAGAGGGCGTGATTATAACAAGGCTGGCTTCAAAAATATTATTAACCTACGTCAGGAACTATCATATTTTTGTGATCAGAAATCATTATTCATACCTTGGACATCTCATTTGAACTCTTCTCAATCTCCGCTCGTTCAGTTTCGAGTCGTGCCATGCGGCGTCGCTTCAAAGATTTGCATTCTAAGGACCTAGGCAATATTACCTGATCATCGACTTCTGCCCGAAGCTGAAGAATCTCCTCCTGGCAATGAGGACATATAATTTAGACTCTCTACACATGAAGTATATTACCTTGAATCGATTCTCTCCAGTAGTCAATTGCTCCCGAAGATTATCCATGTCCGCGTCTCGTCCCAAATGTAGTTCGATTATTTTACTTTTTAGAAAATTAAGTAATCCTCGTTTAAAAATGCACATGAAATACCTTCGGTCATAACTTTCCATTGCGAGAGCACTTCGTCATCCATCTTTTGATCCGATGGTAAGTCCTTCTCAATCCTGTAGTTGCGGAATAAAGACTGTATGTAAATCATTTACAGAGGGATGTCGGCGTCTTCAACGGAATAGGGTGGTCGACTGATCGATATAGGCGGAAGAGAACCGATCCACATCTGAAGAATATATTTTTGTAGCGAGAACAAAAAGAGAGTGAGGGGGTCCTACATTAGAGATGTTTCGAATTTGCTGAACGCTTTGAGTAACAGATTCTATTGCGAGGGAACGGGCGGATTCTGTTGTATACCCTGAAAATAAAAATTATCTACATATGCTGATTACACTGGCTCACCCATTGAGTATCCCCCAATTGCAGCGAATAAGACCAGGTGGATGGCGATCCACGATGTGTACGAAAGAGATAACAGGGGATCTGAAATGAGCAGAATACCGAATAATGAAGCAATTTACAGAGTAGTGCTCGAGTTCGCCTGCGCGCACGATCGACACTTCTGCGGGTAGCCGAGAGTAGAAGAGCAACTTTCGATGGAGAATGCCACCTCGTTGGCGTTTTTCGCATCGAGGGTCGGGCAGAAGGCGTTTCATGCCTTGCAAGCACATAGTTAGAAAGTTGGAAAATACGTACAGTGGTGCGGAGAAATATTGATCATATATTTTCATCTTGTTTGACTTTGCCGGAACTTCTCTGTAAATGATTTCCCAAATATGTACACTCAGCGAAAATCTTACTCGATCAAGGATTCTTCTCCATTAGTAAACGGATCGATGCCATCGTAGCGAGAGGGAGTTTCATTTGTCATGCTAAACGTTTAGAGATACACTGTCAACACTGAAATATTTTTAAACATAACAATCGCGAAACAACATATACAAAATAATCAATAGTTGTTGCTTGGTTGTGCAGAATTGATGAAGTTACTTATCAGACCCAGCGAACGAAAGCGTTCAGACGCGTCGCGGTTCGCTAATACAGGTGAAATTTGCAGCGTCCGGACTAAGAAATTATGGGTTCGCGACAATATAGAATTTAAATGAATTCTTCGTCAGCGGCCAAGATAAACATTTAATTGTGCGATATGCCGATATGAATATCAATCTACACATCGACGGACTCGGTGGTGAATGTTTGCCTTTGGCCATCGATGGCAGTGCCCATCGGAGTGACGAAGGAGTCCAACCTCCAGTTCCCCTGCTCCTGCCATGTAGTCTTCTCTCTCTCCATCCTCCCCTCTTACCAGTACACCCTGGTCCAAGCCCTCCGTCACGGCCTTCCTCTCCACAATCTCTTCGACTGCCTCTCCCTCTTCAGTTTCTTCCTCGACAGTGGGCGGGACAGTGGAGTGGACAGCGAATCGAACTCGATAGACGGCGTCGTCCCTCAGCAGCGCCCTCACAATCGTGCTGGGAAAGAGTATTCACTCCTTCCTGTATCTCTCACTTGGACAACGATCGCTCGTCCACTTCCGAGTTCTCCAACTCCAACTTGCTGTAGCCAACGATGTTGGGAAGAGAGTTCTGGAGATACGAATGGGAGGGAATATGAAGAAGGAATACTGCGAGTCTGTTGTGTTCTCCGTTGAGGGTGGCCTTGCGGACTGCCTCCTTCTTCCTCTCGAGAAGGCCACCAACGAGGATGGAGCAGTGGCCACGGAGACGGCCACTAAGAAGGAGAAGCAGAGGGGCCGCCAGTCCGTACGAGAGACTGTCGAGGAGGAGCTGAAGAGGAAGGAGGGAGGGAGGGGAGGATGAAGGAGGAGTCACCTTCGTGAACTCCCCCAAGGACAGGAAGGTGTATGGGATGTGAATGACAGACTGGGCAGAGAGAAGGGCAAGAGCGAGGGGGCGAAGGTTGGCGAGGAGTCTCTTGTGTCTGAAAGAGTCTGCGCCCCTTCTATCCCTTCACTCACCTTGATGAGAACGGAGATCCCAGTTTCGGAAGAACGAGTTTCTCGGATAACAAAAAGAATAGAGTCACGATGACTGTCAGCCTGGAGAAGTGGAGTAGAAGGGAAAGAAAGAGGCACCAACCAGTAAATAGAAGTGGGAAGGAGTCGAATGAGCTGGAGGGCCTTTGTCTCGGCCTCGTCCACCTCGCTGATTGTCCTGATGGCTCGGCCCATCTGCAGATGGACGAGAGTGCCCTCTCCTCCCTCCCCTCACCTCCACCGTCCCCCCTCCACTCAACGAGCATCGCTCATAGCGAACGGCGTACTCGAAGCAGAGGGAAACGTTGATGATTGTCCCCAAGGGAAGGATACAGAACAACTTCCTCCACGCGATCCACCCTGACGAGTTCCATCGACGGCATCGCTGAACAAGGAATTCCACACCACCTCTTCCCATCCCCCTTTTTTACCCTCTCAAAGTTGACTGACCCGAACATAGTTCATAATGAGTTGTAGTCGAATGGCGAAGCATAGAACGAGCGAGGAGACGGAGAAGTGCCACACTCCTGAGTCCCCCTCCTCTCCATCCTCCCTCTTCTCCCCTCCTCCCCCTCCTCCCTCCTCTCCCTCCTCCCTCTTCTCCCCTCCTCCCTCCTCCTCCCTCTTCTCTCCTACCTAAGAGCACCGGAAGGAAGTTGACGGACGTCCAACATTTGCCGATAAACAATTTATCCGTGATGAACTTGAGTGGATACGGTACGAGGAAGAATCCCAGTTGGAGAAGAGCAATTATTCGGAGATACGTGAAACTGAAATGGAGAATAGCGAGGGGGAAGAGGGGGGGAGGGATGCCTGGCCGTGCTCAGTTTGCTCCTCCCGCACTGGAGAAGGAGGAGGACTCCATTGCCGAGGATCCCGAGGGCAGAGAGGGAGAGGAAGATGGCCAAGTCCTCCGAGATTCCCTTCCTTCCCTCAAACAGACTGTAGATACGAGAAGGAGTCTCTCCTCCCCTCTAGTGTAACTGTCCCTCGGACCATGGGGAACTGACTGAGGATACGTCGAGGCAGGGGGAGAATGAGGCGTTGGCCTCGTGTCGGATGCTGCTGAAGGTGCGGACGGTGAGAGGGAGGGTCACAGAGGATGTCGACGAAGAACCTCGCACCATTCTCTCATACACACCTCAATGGAGCTATACGACAGAAGAAGAGAAAGGAGCGAACGGAGGCCGAACGAGTGGAGGGATGCCCGTGGGCCACTACAATCAAGTGAGGCATCTTTTAATTAATGCTCGAAGAGGGGAGAGGAGGGACAGTGGCAAGTGACAAATCGGAGCCGGAGCCTTCGACTGAAGGAGTGGCATCTAATTTGGAGGGAAGGGGAGACGAGGAGGAGGGAGGGACAGGCAGGGATGAAGATCCCTTTGATGCCCTCGAAGGGGAGGGCAACACGAAGTATGAGAGAGAGTAATGAAAAGACGAGGATGAGGGAGGGAGGAGGGAGAGAGAGAGGCCTCCCCCCACTTCCTCCACCACAAAGACACAACCTACGGCCAATCTTCCATGGCAATTGACTCCAATCGAGACTGTCCGTGGGGGGAAGGAGATCGACGACGGCCGACCAGTGGAAGGGAGGGAAGGCTGCTGCCAGGGACAATTCCTACTAAAGAGGAACTACCAGCAATAGGTCTGTAGTGCAGTTTTCAGTCGGGAACGTCGTCCATCTTGAGATCACTGTATTGCTCTCACTATCAGCTTTTTGTTTTATGTCATTTCCTATTTTGTTAAATTATTTTCAAATATATTTATTTTCTAAAGATGTGCAGTAACATCATCATAACTTAGCATCAACAAAACGGAAATCTATGCGTCGAAACATTCACAATATTAACAATTTGTAGCTAGGAAAGAATGTGAAGGAAAGCGTGTCGCTATTGCAGTCTACACGTGAGACCTCTCACTGTTGGAAACTCATTCCGAGTCAATTCTATTCTTTCTACGCGCAAGACTAAATACAACTACTCCTGGGAAATATGTCATCCTGTATATTTTAATCCCTCAAAATAACTGAAATAGGGGCTTCTTCTATGAAGTGAAGACGTGGCCATCGTCCATTCACGCGAACTCGTCGTCCCATCCAGAATCATCCACTTCTGACGGGAACTCGAATGGCAATTCGAGTGGGGAGAAGTTGGAGATGTCGATGGCCGATTGGACCTGGGAGAGGCTCTTCTCCCTCTCCCTTCCCCTCCAACTGACTGGAAGGATGAATGGAGGGGCCATTCCTCCGTCCTGGAAGAGATTCCAATCGAATCCGTGGAACCAGGGATGTTCCCTGGCCGTGTTCCAGTTGCCGTATCCCAGTCTCTGAGCTGGTTCCTGAAGAGGGGAAGGGAGTGGAGGGGGAGAAGGGCGCGACTGGCCATCTTGCAGAGGGAGATGATCATGTTGACGGCCTCTCGAGATATGAATCGAGGCCACGCCAGTCGGTCGATGCCTCGGATGATCGCATTGTAGATGGCCATGGGGTCGGAGTTGGAGTAGGGAGGACTGGAGGGGATGGACGGGGGAAGGGGA
>JACMIG010000967.1:0-24364 GCA_014805385.1 Levipalatum texanum
GAATCGCAAACTGTTCAGCTGCTGAGGGCCACACTTTGATTTTTCATATAAATTCGAAACAATGTTCTCTGGTGCTGATTTTTGGTATGCAAGTGTAATCGACGATGGAGATTCCGTAGAAAATCCATTTATAGTCATTTTCGGTCTCTGTCGTGGTACAAATGGACAGGGGATATGAGGGGTGACGCGGGGTGCCCCCGGGTGCCCCCATTCTACAATGGGAATCTGCAGCACTGTAGTAGGGAACTTGAGGTACAAAAAGAGGCACAAAAAGTTGCACGAAAAAAAATCGTATTTTCTAGGGGTGGTTCGTGAACAGCTTCCGCAGCGTCTTCTACTACCTCTTCGTGCTCGGATTTGTGGTGGTACGAGCGTACACTAATTGATATCCCCTATTAATCTGACCTGCAAAGCCCCCATTGGGACTTCGATTGTGCTGCTGCTGAAAACGGTAAAATAAACAGGGCGGACTGAACGCGAATTTAGAATCGTATCATTCGCCGATAATAGACATAGTGCATCCTAATGCTGAAACGGTCTTCAGGACGTCCTCTACCTCGTCCTCCCCGTCCTGTACTGCTTCACTCTTCCACTCTTCCCACTTCCGAATGGATTCTTCAAGGGCATTCACCTTGGACCCTTCGACACCATTGTTCTAGCGTAAGTTTGGTTTTTTGAGGCTAAGGTGGACTTTAGCCTGTGTCGATGTTGCACTTTGGCCTGTACGGTCCGGATTTCCATATTGACAGTGAACAGAGGTGTCTACTGTGAGGATGACATTGGCTATGCGTACTTGTAATGCGAAAGGATAAATCAAGGATATAAACCCAGAATTTCAATTTTTGTGCGCAGAGGTTGTAGATTTTTTCACTCGACAACATATGTAGTTCACACCATTTCTGAAGAAAAAGAAACTGCTTCGCGACTTTTTTTTCCTACTACCTCCCGGCCGTTATCGAATTCATCAATTTTTTCATCGCTCTCAATCGGTAGGTTATGGTATCTTTTAATCGTTAACTGGAATCGCCCTATCGCAGACTGATGGCAACCGTGTGGGCCATGAAGCAGGATCGCATCTGGGAGATCGCCGTTATCCCCTCATTCCTGATTACAATCCTCCTCCCGGCCGTACTGTAAGTCAACACAGATGTGTAATGGCTACACAATTGTGTACGGGCGATACGATTGTATACAACTTCAGATTCTGGCCGCTGTTCTTTTGTCCTGCGACCATAGTCTCGCGTCCGGTAACCGACTTCCAGTCGTATTCTCTGTCCCTGGACACGTCGGCGTATCCATGGGTAATTACTTGACATTAATTATAATTGTGTTAAAATTTAGTTAAAGAAGGCGTGGGAGGAAACCGATTTGCATTGTGGCCATTGTGGCCAATGCACTTTTGGCCTGAGTCTGGTTGCACTTTGGCCTGAGTCTGGCCTGGATTTCCATAATGATCGTAATCAGAAAAGTTCCTCCCACCCCTTCTTTAAATAATATATTATTATTGACCATCCAAACTCTTCTAATTTTCGGATCTAGGCGCGAAACTCTCTCCCTTGTCTCTAACCCGCCAGACGACGAGAGAACCCTTGTTTTCTATGGAGAGAGAACAGTCGCGTGCGGAACGGAACATTAGATGGTTTTGATCGCCGAAAATAATTGAGATTTATTAATTAGCTGATTTGTTCGACAACTATTGCCAAGAGACAGAGGGGTGTATTACTTACTGCGATTAGCGCATGGTGATTACTATATCTACGCGGCCGAAAGGATTCAAGAGCTGTCCTTTAGCACTACCACTGAATATGGTCCCGAGGCAAATCCCAGAAAACGGCAGCTTTCAAGAGCTTGTGGTTCTGGAGATATTCGAAGCGGAATGTGTTGCGAGTGGACTCGAGATATACATACATACACCTCTGTGGTTCTTGGCAATATTAAACCTTTCAGCACAATCGCGTCTTCATCTCGGCGATGATCCAGTGTATTTCGGGAGGCCTCGGCCTCGTGATTAATCTCGCTGCCGCCATGCGACTGCGCAAAAAACTCACCTCGAAAGTATGTATGCCGGACTAATTTGTAGCCGAGCGAACTCATGGAAAGTAACTCGAACCTAGACTACATCGTAGTTTCCGGGTCATAAATTACGAAATGGTCAAAGTTGTTAAATCCTAGACTAATCTATTTATTGTTTTCGTGTAAAAATGAAGTAAAATGACGATAGAAATATGGTTCCGAAGTAAACAGCATCAGTCAGGTATTGATCAGAGGTAAGGTGGTTCCAAGCTAGACTACATTATAGTTTCCGGATCATGAAAAGGCCTATTTGTAAGAATTCCAGAGCAAAACGGAGCGCAACCTCCTGCGATACGGCATCATTGTCTTCATCATCAGCGTTCCGATTATTGTCGTACAGGTTTGTGTTTTGTACACACTAATTAATGTTTCGCATCTACGTAAATGATTCGATGGCAATATGATTTTGATTCTTTATTCTTATTCACTAAATATTCATTTTTAGTGTTGTCGAAATCATTCATCATTCATTTTCATTTACAGACTTTTCCAAGAATGAATGAAAATTGGCTGGATCATTCGTTCATTTTTCATTCATTTGCCGAAAAGTCTGTGAATTAAAATGAATGATGAATGATTTAGACAACACTATTCATTTTATAAATCCTCTTCAGCTCCTGCGAAGCTTCGTGCCGTTCTCGGCGACAATGTCCCTCGTGTACTACTACAACACGGCATGGATGATGCACGTCAAGTGTAAAGGAATTTTTTTTTGGCAGAATGCCAAAATTCATTTTGGCAAGTTGCCAAGAATACGTAAGCGCTGGTTCAGGTCTCTCCCCAGCCGTGATAATGTTCTTCATCAATCGAAGGCTGCGCTCGCTGGTTCTCAGGGGCATCGGACTTCACTCCCTGGCCAAGAAGGTAGTGTCGCAATGTTCGGAAATTGGCGAGTCTTGACTTCAAAATATCATGGATCATTTGTGGCATAGTCACGTAGAATCAAATCTGTGAAAGGCGACGAAGAAACTTAGTTTTCTCAAATTATTGCCAGATAAAATTTTCTCAACTTTTGAAAGAGTTCAAAGAATCACAACGATTGCATTAGCGTTCCGATCTGCTAGACTTTGCTGTGATGTTGTATCCTGCTAGACATTTTCACCGGAAATATGAGCCAGCCCGGAGTTCAAGTGTATGTGTCTAGCAACAGTCGAGTTAGTCTGGGCTAATAAGCACAGAATTGCACGCCAATCTAAATGTTAATGACTGAAGGTGGTTTGAACTCATTAAGCAGAATTAGTCGAGTCTCTTGATAACCAGTTAAAAATCAAAAGAGCTTTTACTGTCGAAAACAGAAATTTTAAAAGGGATAGTGGAAAACTGTATTGGGCTATAAAGTTAGCTCTTTCTTCTTGAGACACGACCGTAGGACTAATACCATAAGAAATACTCCTCTTGCAGTTCGGATCCTCAGCTGCCGTCGTACCCATAACCCGATTATCATCCTCGAAATACTGATAAAGATTTATCTGGCGCAAAAAGAGTTGCATCGGCCTGGTAGAATGCTCGCCCGCGTGGCAGGCGAGCATTCTACCACTGAACCACCGATGCTGACGTATTCGCTGTCCCATCCGCGAGATTAGAAGGAGCAGGAAGTTTGGGTGAAGAAGAAGAAAGCGAATCGCCAAATGATTGACCTTGCTATATTTCGCGCCCGTTAGAACATTCGATTGATTGCCAAGTTTTCTTCGTTGATTGTTCATCTTCACACAGCCAGTACGATTCGCAGTTGCTTTCCAATCATGAACTCCACCGAAGCCAAGGTTTAATTTATTTGGTGATTTTACTGGAAAATTGAGAGTGACTATTAGATAATTCTATCTTTGCCTTTTTTATACTTGACAATTCTTTGTAAATTGTAAATTTCATAATTCAGAAAAACTACGACAAGACCATGCAAATTGTGAAGGGTCTCGAGGAACAGCGCAACAGGGACATGCGTTCGAGGTACGGAGAGAGCGGCCTGTTTTAACAAAAAATACTATGCTTTGCGCAATGTTACAGGGAGCTGCTCGAAAAGAAGCGCAAGGACGGCATCCCGCTCACGGCCATGGACGAGAAAGTACTGGAGGGCATTGCCGGCAGGGTGTCCATGAACGGCTCATTTATGGAGGCGGTAAGCAAGTTCATTGAAGCCAAATAAATACCCCCGATTAAAAACGTATTTTTTATTGCTTTTATATTTTTATCCATAAAAGAGCACGGTAATGGCACGAAATGCGGGTTTTGAAGACGATTTAAAAATTGCGATCTTTTCCCCGCGGAGAGTTTGCTGGGGCTAGCTGGGCCTCACTCATCCCTCTCACTAAAAGAAATGTGTTTTGGCAGAAATATTTACCCCGTCACCTTCGTTATTGCATGGAACCACAACGGTGTTTAAAAATTTCCGATATTTCTCCGCATAGCGCCCGATTGATCTACCGATTCCCCGCGGAGAGTTTGCAGAACCTAGATGGGCTCCCACACATTCCACCCACGAAAAGAAAACTGGGCTCAGGAATGAGAACGTTGCACATTCCCCATGCGGTTATAGAGACATATTTACACCGCTGTGGTTCTTGGCAGTAAGCCCTGTATGCAATGTTTAATTTCAGACGCAGCAGCTGATTCCGATCTTCCTCAAGCACATTCGGCACTTTGGGTGATTCGTTATCTCAACGTCCTTCGTCGTCGACTCCATGAATGCTTGAAATTACTCTGACCATCGGACACCAGAAAAAATAGTGGTGTTTTTTATGAATAAATAACTTTTCCTATTTACCAACAAGCTTCTATTCGAATCTGTTTTATTTTTAATGTCTCAAGTGATCTGCTTTGTTTGATGCCCTCGTCTGATTCGAAATAAATCGCATTCTGACTCTTCAGCTCAATTTGCGATCTGTCGGTAGCGCGAGAACCGACAGATCGCAAATTGTGCGTGCCAATTCATGTCACACTTTGGTGAAAATTTCGTTTCGAGGGGTGACCTCAGCCATTTTTTGGCAAACTTCTGACAGGAGCGATTCGCTTTGCTGCCTAGATACTGTCTTCTTTCCCAATGGACCCGTCCGTCGCAAAAACGTATTTGGGCATATTCAAGTAGTGTGACCACAAATATTCACTAACTTCATATACTTTAAGGTACTCGGCAAGCTATGATATCCCGGCATTACTCTGTTTAGCAAAAATAGCTTTGATTGCAATGTTATTTCGTTGGGTTTTCGATGAAATTGTGATCCCCGTATTCCAAGTAGATGAGAAAACAGTTTATGGGAAAATGTTCATTTTCCACGCGAAAAAGGTGCACGCTCAACGGATATTTGTGAACCTTGCCGAGTTCCTGTAAATCATGACGAAATGACTCATATTCTATTCAGGATTGCTACGACCACTCCATGAAGCTGTTGGAGAGCATTGAAAAACGTTCCCAGATTGTGAAAACATTTACGTAAGTGAAATGCTACATATGTACACAACTATTTACCCGACAAAAGTATTTGGACGATTTTTGAAGTCACTATAACTTTTGGCTGTCTTCTACGAATTTAAGCCGGGTAAAAAGGATATAGTAGACCAACTCATGGCCGTCACGCCGAATAGTTACGTGGAGCCGGCACAACCTCTGTCAATTAATGATTGATCTTTAGAAAATGTCATTTTTTCCACTTTTATTTTATTTTTACCCACCACCCTGGAAACGAATCAGATTTTTAAAAAACGACTTATACAGCAGCCTGACGGGAACTTACATGCATGTTGCCAGGTGCGGGAACAATTTTCTGAATTTGTAGTAGGCGCTCAAAGGCAGTCACTCATTTTCTGAAAAATTCTATTTGAAATGGCCAATGCTTCGAATCTCAGTATACAGGGCATCATAATTATTCACTTCGGAGGGTGTTTGTTTTCCAACACAAAATGTTCCATATTGGCTACTATGGCAAAATTCACTCTAGCGTGCCTTATTCACGGCTTCATCTTCAGGAAGCGATTTTCAGAGTCAGATTGATCATTCCCAGCGTAGAAAAAATCTCGTAAATCCAATTCCTTGACTTGATATATATCAACACTGAAAATCGCATTCGAAAGTGAAATATTTTAGTGATGAACCATAGCTCGGACGGCATGCGAATCTAGAAGGGTTCGTCAAGAATAAGTTGGCTTCTTGCAGAGAAGCGGCTGAGACGTTGCGCGCACTCGGCTACCAGCTCAGTGCGGATAATGAGGAGCAACTGAAACGAATGGCTGATGAAAGACAAACCAACGACAATCTGGTTATCGAGGTTGGAAATAATTTTTCGCGATTGCAAAACATCCCAAGTTCCTAAAAAATTCCATATCACTTTCTACAACGGTTATTTACTTTTTGGATCATTTTCTACAACGGATATTTACTTTTTCTCCAAATTTTATATCTTCGTAGAAAATTCTTCATTTACTGTATTGAATCTTCTCATTCAGACTCAAAAGAACATTTCGATCTATCTCAAGTACATCCGCAACTTCGGGTGACATGTGACACCCAACGACGCTACATTAAAAATGATAATGAAAGCGAGCTCCTCAAAATAATTTAAATGTGACTTTCATAACATAGTTTGTTGTTCTTTTCTCTGAAGATAATCTACTTTGTTTGTTTATTTAGACTTCTTTCAGCAATTGTTACATGTGGCTACTTTAATGATGATTTTAAATAAAGCACTCTTTGCATATTGAGTCGAGTGTATTACATATAAGAGGGGTTCAATAACAAAGTATGGTGTACTAAATTTCGCCTGCCTGTAAAGTGCACTCCCTGCACGCAAGAGTGCACTTTACAGGCAGGCGAGATTTAGTAACCATACTTTTTAATTGCACCCCTGTTATATGAGCACAAATTTGGAGCGATCGCTGACCGCCTGGAATAATGAGGCCGAACTAGTCGAAAGTCATTGAATCAAAAAATTATTGTCGCGCGATGGTGGAATATTCGACGAAGTGTCATCCCTCCAGCTTACTTCTCTGTTCAAATCCGCATTCATTTACTCCAGTGTAATGAGCCCAACAGAAGCCAAGGTATCGATTGCATTGCTTTAAAATAAGCAGTAGGCCCATGTTGATTCTCTTTTCAGTAGCACTGGCCATAGTCCTTTTACTTTAACTGATGACAGTCCCTGCCAAAAATAATGTTTTATGTGAAAAATCGTTTTGTTCAGAAGTTCTACGACAGGATAATCTCGCTGCAAAAATATATGGATAAAATACACCAGGAAGAAATGCAATTTCGGTAAGTGTTTTTACTTTTGAATTAAACTCTAGATGTAGCGGTTAAAGAAGGAGTAGGAGCAAGATTCTGGTCCGTAAAAGAGCTGTGGAAATTGTGGACAAAATATGCTAAAATGCAGACACAGGCCAACGTGCACTAGCGCCTGCGTCTGCATTTTAGAACATTTTGTCCACAATTTCCACAGCTGTTTTACGGACCGGAATCTTGCTCCTACTCCTTCTTTAACGCCAAGAATCAGTGGTCATGCACAAACGATTCAATATTGATGTTTATAATATAATTTTTGTATCAGGGAGGCAATGGAGAAGAAGATCGCTGATGGCATCGAACTCACAACAGAAGAGGAGAACAATCTGGAGCAGGTAGCTCAACATGAAATCCGCTACTCCGAACTCTCTGAAACGGTAAGTTGATTTCGCCAGAAATAACTATTCTATTTTTTAGAAGTCCTGAGGGTGGTCTTTTCTTTTCGAAGTCCTGGGGGTTCACAATATTAAGTCCAGATGGTTGCAAAATTGCGAATCTTCGTTATTACTCAGCGATCTTGAACAATTTGGGCTTTCTTTTTCTGGATTAAAAACTCGCTTACAACGAGCGAAAGGCCGATCAAAATCCATTATTTTTGCCGTGAAACAAAACCGGAAAAAAACGCGCTAAACACATTACCAGCCTTGACAATCATATGGCCCCATGAAGAAGCTTATGGATCCGCAATATGAAATTATCTCATTTAGGCCCAGGAGCAGCTTTCGTATTTCGGAAAGTTCGTCCGCAACTTCGGATGAAGCTTTCTCGTCGTACTTGAACATATACTGAAAAATGATATAATTTATTCCCCCCACCCCACCGAAACTTCTCCCGAATCTAATTCAACGCATCTATTGTACAATTGTTGTACTTGTTTTTTCTGATTCGGAATAAAGCTCGCCCGTCGTCATCAAACATGGAATCAGTGAAATATTGATCAAACATGGAATCAGTGAAATATTGATTACCAGATCCGCCCCTCGATTTATAAAATAATACCTGACTGAAAGTATGCTATTAGTTTTCGAACCCTTGTGCTCAGATTATCAAACAGTGGCCACCGAGCAACGAAAAAGGGCTAAGGTGAAACATAGAATTTTGGGGATTGGGGATCCGCCCCCTTTCCCAGTTTCTTTGGAACAGTACATAAAGACATGGCTAGTTAATCGTAAGTAAACTTTCCCGTGCAATTCTTGTTTTTCCTGACCTTGAATTCGAAATTGACACGTTTGGTTTGGTCGACTCTCCCGGAAGACAAAGAGGAGAAATCGGTTGGAGTAATTATTATAATTTGTGGGTTGGAAGGTAGCCTAAAACTGTTTGAGCATTGAATTCATCATAATATTACTAGCGCATGAAACATACTCTACATATATTAGTGGCAAGAAGTGAAAAAATACCACACAGTTTTGGAAATACAAGAAACAGAACGCGGTTTAAATTACGGAAATGAATGGCGTGGGAATATAAAAAGCATTTTTTCCCCAGCGAGCAGATTGTGGTCACAGCGAGTCAGGCAAGCCAAAAAAGTCGCTTCCAATTCAGTGCACGTGATATAAGGGCTGCTACGCAATGAAATTTTGGCAACTTGTCAAAAATTCTTGGCGAGTGGCCAACATTTGAATCGTTTTCCAGCACGAGCAAGTACAATTGGGCTCGTGCCAATTTTCATAAAGCGAGAAAGTAGTATAGTCATCATTAAAAATTGCGTAGCAGCACTTTATTGGCACCCCGCCAAGCGACCCCCTGACACGCTGTGTGTGGTTGGCGCGAAAGAGCGAAGGGTTCTAATGGTGGTTCTCGAGAAAATTCAGCCCGCGAGATGGAAATATTATAGGCGATCAAAAAGCGTCTAATATTCCGTTCCGTACGCGACTGTTCTCTCTGCATAGAAAACAAGGCTTCTCTCGCCGTTTCACGGCTCTAATAATGATGTTTCGTGGCAGCTTCATGTCACGGGGTGCACGTCTTACAATCATTGCTATTTATTGTCGCGCACCCCAACATTTACAATTTGCCGCTCAATCCATGATCAAATGGCGAATAAAAATTCAGTTTCATTGCCAGATTCCTTTTATCCGCGTAGATCCAGAGAGGACAAGAACGTGGTCCATGTTTTGAAGGAAATAGTTTTATTGATCTACAACCCAATCAATTTGTGTAGATAATTCTACCAGAAAAATGGATATCTTAAAAAAATATCTTTGCTAGTTTTAACTCCGCCAAGTGAAGGATCGAGGGTCTGCAGTCGCTCCTTGGCGCGAGGACTCATTCGAAACATTTTCCTCTTACTTGAGCATCTTCACAAGTGAAATCCTTGAAGATGGATGCTTTTCGGAACGGAGTCGACCACTCCTACAAACTCGATCTGGGAAATAATTGCGAAAAAATTACTTTTCGACAGACGTCAACCATGCGGGATGTGGTATGTTTTCTCCTGTTCATATCCCCCTGCCAGATAAAAAAGTGGTAGATGGCTACCACTCAAAGCATATTCATGATCAATGCATAACTATATTTTTATCTTGTAGCCCGTTAAAAACTACCCTAGAAAAAATGTTTCAACTTTTTCGGGCAGCCTTCTATGGCAGGTTAGAAAATGTTCCGGAAGTAAGGCATTTTCAGCAGCGAGAAAACTTCGACAATTAGTTTAACCGAACCAAGGTCACTTACCCCCCATTTCAATAGTGCATTTTTCACTCATATCAGGGCCATAATAATCCACATACAACACCCGGCCAGCAGGCTGTTTGGACTGGCTGTGCCAGGAGGCGGTTGAATAAGTCGTTTCACAGCTGGAGTCCGTGTTATACAATGTGTCCTCGCGAGTCAAAATTGGTCAAAAACGCATTTCCCAAAAAATGTTATCTGGCAGGAGGTTGTATTATAGACTCTGGATATTCGAAATGAAACTTTTTCAGTTCATGATGTTCCACGAAGACCTTTTATTCGTCCTTCACTTCGAGAAAGGAGGCAGCTTCTCGGTGACTGCCATCGATGAAGTAAGATGGTGGACAACGGGGATATCCGGTTGGTTGTAGAACCTTCTGTGTCCTCTCGGCCGTCGCCCATACAAAATGAAGTGGAGCAAACAGATAGCCAATGGCATCGTGCCCGTTGGAAGGAAGTACTCCCCCTTCTCCCCAACCAACGATGGATACAACCATTCTAGCGCCATCGGAGTGGAAACTTATCTTCATACACATTCCATCGGCGGGAGAACAAACGCCGTGGCCCTAATTAGAATTCCGTTCAGGGTTAGTGGAGGGAAAGGTTGATCACTTCGAGCTTCATCAGAATTCGAAAATAAGCAGCTATGAACGAAACTATTGTCCCATGCCGCAATCTTTGCTTTTTCGAGCTAAGTGATAAGAAATCACACTTCCAACATAAGGAATGTTCAGCTGAATTTTTTTGTTCGGCTGAATTTTTTTATATAACCTCTTCAGTTGGAATCCATGATCAAGTAGCATAAATACAAAATTCCTTTTCTTCACGAAGATTCAAAAGGAATTGTCCGCTGACGGATACAAATCAGAGGCGCGGAAGAGGAACGGTTGGGGCATGGGACAATATTTATATATGTATGTACAAAAAGTGCGAGAGCCGTCGCCCGACGAAATATTTAAACTCTATAACGTTATTCATTACAAAGCGTTTCGCCCCGATATGACTTGTTTCAGTGATGTTTGGTGATGGGAGATTTGAACTGATCGTGGACGGAGTTGAGCATCTCCAGGCATCGTATGTCCTCGCTGATTCGTACACTTCTGCTAATACTCTCTACGTCCACAAACCCAGTTACAGGAGTAGTCAATTCGTCAACATTTCTGGTGAGATAATCTATAGTGCCGAACCCCAACCTTTGCAATTGCCGTTCCGAAATCGCTTAGAACGGACTGTGCAAAAGAATCGTACTGGGGCGCGATCTTACACAGCGGATTAATCGACTGCACTGTTATTTGTGCATTCTCGCACTTTTTGCGCAGTCCGGTCTAAGTGATTTCGGAACGGCAATTGCAAAGGTTGGGGTGCGGCACAATATATTGTGCATTAATTATGATCTTTATTTGAAGAAGCAAAGCAGTTTCCACTCGATCCTTCCGTTGATTTTCCCTTCTTCATCTACAGATCTCGAGTAAGACCATTGTGGCCAAGTTTTGTATCAATCACGATGGTTCACAGTATATTGGTTAATTGTACACTACATTACGGATGTCCAGGTGGATGTCTAGGTTCGTCCACCTGACATGTCCAGTTTGGTCCTCGTGCCTGCCCCGTTGTGTCTAGTTGCGTTCACTTGCGTCTAGTTTCGTCCAGTTGCGTCCACCTGTACGTCCAGTTGGGTCCAAGTTCGTCCAGATGCGGACATGGACACTCCCGGCATCGTCCATGTAACGGAACTGGACCCAGCTGGATGTGCAGGTGGACGCTACTGGACGAAAGTGGTCGCAAATAGACACAACTGGACACTCACCTAGACTTCCGTAACGTAGAGCATAATTTGACTACCTTGTGGGCTGCGACGATGCCGCGCCTCTCGCATGGTCCCGTGTGAGGCGTGAACTCGAAATTGCAGCGTCAATCTTTCAATGTATTTATTCACAACGCAGCCATCTACGCGGGAGAAGTGACGGCCACTGAGCATAAGGTCAGTATTGTGCGGCACCACAGAACTTCTAAAAGACTTGTGCTGGTTAGCAGACAGTTCTGTTAGTATCTTTGAGATGAAAAGGTATCTATGGCTGAAATTTGGCATGCTAGTTGATCTTGGATTCGAACCGAAGTATGCAAAAAATCAGCCATAGATTCCATACTAGCGCTGAGATGTGAGATGCGGAATTTCGGATAGCGGAACGGGAAATTCGAAGTTCTGTCGTGCTGCACATTGAATGCTCCAAATGCTCCAATAAAAGGCCCACCCGCGCATTTTCGCGCGCCCCTGAAAAAGTTCCCTCTCCAATATTTCATGAACCATAAGGAAGATTCCATGCATCAATTGGAACCGCCTGGTGAAGCACATTTCAGATATGCGTTTACTGCGCTAAAACGGGAAATTTTCTTCGGGAAATGGAAATTCTTCACCGCATGGATCCGTTTTATTTTCTATTCGGATGTGTATCGGGGTTTTAAATAATCTTTCGCAATACCAAACGACGTACTTGTAGTAATTATCTGTTTGGGGCCGAACTTGCCAACGATGACTCCCTGGGCTGCCTCGTTGCTGTGGACCTCAGAGATGGAAGGTTTGCGCCCCCGGGAAAAGCTCCCCTGGAGTTCAGATAATTATTTCAGCACCGTGTCACGGGAAAGGAAGAATCTTGAATGGTACATGGCTATTTCACGTAATGGAAAAGAATTAATTGCTTCCCAAAACCTCGAAAAATCAAAGGTATTTAAATAAACAATCACTTCTCCTCCATCCTTTCAGATCATTTCCCATTTCCTCGACGTTCCCAAACTCGCTCTTCTGGTTGGCCGAACTATTAGACGGGTAACGAATGAGAGAAGTCGAATTGCTGATCTTACTGGATTATGAATAGTCGAGTACCAATCAACCGCACTGTTCCAAACTTCACCTACGTAATTCAGTTTAGATCTACAGTTACTCCCTCTATTTGAAACTCTCAATTGGTGTAAGTAAATTTTGATGAAACTTTTTAATGGATACGAATTATCCATAAAGTTTTCTCACACTCAGATTCTCCCATGATACATTAGAATTCAGTTTATTGAAGTGGCCGAAAAAAACAGGGCTTAAGTATGTAGATCAAAAGCGAGTGCAGTTCGTCATTGGGGTTGAGTTGGATTTCTAAAAAAGTGAAATGCCGCCTCTTCGGGTTCTCTATAATATCTCCATTCGCTGTATACGTGACGCAGTTGGACGAGGATAAGATGGAACGGAAGAGGTGCCGATGAAGCAGGAGAATGAACAGTAAAGTTGAACAACATAATAAGTCCTTGGCAATTTGCCAGCCCTCACTTTATGGATCCCTTGGCGATTCGTTCACTCGGCAGTGGGGGGAAGAGGTCGATGTCATCGTAGACCTCAAAGGACCGTGGTGTGGAGGAGGACGACTTTTCCCATTCAGAAGATTGGAAACGTCGCCCGCACCTTCTGCAGCGCCGCCGTGTTGGACGCTCCCATGGCGGAAATGAGGTCGCCCCACCAGAGAGCACGGAAGAAACTGCAGAGTTCCCCTTGGATGGATTCGATGGGTGGATATTATTTTTTGTTGGACTAATAGGAACAATAAATTCATTGTGATATCTCTACATCCCAATGATTTAGTTGAATACCTGAAACATATCAGGAATCCATGACGATATTCGAAAAGTGAAACCAGCTCAAATCTTATTATGTTTCAGGCTAGAAAGAGGTCGTTGTATTTCTGCAGAGACTAATTTGTGAGGATTGGCTATAACTGTTGAATTATTGTATGAGTACACATCTCGATACCTCTCAAAACTCTGTTCTCTCCGTTGATAGCAGTCTCTCATCGTCCGTCTGTCTGATTGGCTGTAACGAATATAGGAGAATGATATAGTTGCATATCCCCAAAGTCCATGTTTCACTGTCGCCGTTTTCCGTTGCTCGGTGGCCACTGTTTGATAAACTCGAGCGACACGGTTCGAAAACCAATAGCGCACTTTCGGTCAGGTATAAGTCAAGAGGGGTGGACATCCAGTAATCAATATTTCACTGATTCCATGTTTGATGACGACGGGCGAGCTTTATTCCGAATCAGAAGAAAAACAGTACAGCAATTGTACAATGTATGCGTTGAATTAGATTCGGGAGAGGTTTCAGGAGAAATTAAATGGGAACATTTTTCTGAATACAAGCCGAAATGCGACGAATTATCTTTTCTTTTTGCCCCTTCTCAGTCTTTACCGTTCAGAATCGTTTCAGAAATCGACAGTTGAAAACGACGAAAATTTGACAGCGTTCCTGAGTTAGGCAAACAAATTTATTTGATTTGCACCTGATTGAAAATGGGCAATTGGAATGCACGAAGTAAGAAGTTACCATTAAATTGTGGTCGCCGAGCAACGGAAAACAGCGACCGTGAAACCTAGACATGTGAGAGGCGGAATCCGCCGGTCATCGAAATGCTCAGCCATATTCTCCAGTCTCTGTGCTCATGCAGGAAGTGCACGGGTAAGAATGGGAAGTCGATGCGATTGGCACATAAGAAGAAGAAACGATGGAACAGAGTCGGCGAAGGTATGCTCATGCCAAGAAAAATATTTTTACAATTCATTTCCATACCGCGAATTGAGTTTCAGACCCACAAATTCATCCTGTCTCCATATCCGCGAATGATCATGCGTGACTCTTTCAAAAAGAGAATCTGAAATTTTGCCGAAGGAAAAACTGTAGGGAAGGAAGCGCTTCTTAGGAAAAATTTTTCATTGAAGCACTTCCTCCACCAGCTTGCCGATTTCGGGATATGATTTTCTTTCTATCGTATCTGCCTTCTCTGCTTTCGTGGTCTGCATTCCCATTTCGTTTCTTTTATTGCGTAACATTTTCTTTTCATCGGCGGCCCGGATACATCTTCGAATTCGGAATTCCTAACACGTTTATGAAGATATGAAACATATCGCAATTTTTTTAGCTGAATAAAAAGACGACGAAATAGGAAAAAGAATGTTATAATGAAATAGGAATGAGAATGTTGCAATACCTGATGCACCCGATTTGGAAGAGATTAGGAAGGGATCACCCCGTGTTAGAGGGGTTAACCCCTTCCGTAGCTTTGAGGAGCTCGATGTCTCATGATTACAATGACGTCACTGATTGTTAGACGTCATTCATCCTTCATCAGCTCGCCCTCAGGCGCCTTTGGCCGGTGTAATGAATAATAATTCTCGCCAGTTATCAATTGGAGATAATAATTGTCGTCGGTTGCCTGAATGGTAGGACGGGCCTTCGGGTAACCAAGTCCAAGGCCGGGAAACACAAACTTCTGCCAAGAGTGCCGCGATGCCATCGCGAATCTGCGTGAAATCAGGTCGTTCCGCGGGGTGGTGGAGCCAACATTGAGACATGATCTCGAAGCTGAACACCCCCCTTCGACTAGAATGCCTTGCTTTCATACATTTCGTCCGGACACGCATGCGGATTCTTCATTCGCTGCTTCTGGTTCAAAGCGATCGAGAACCTGTCAACGATAGATATTTGAATGAATTAGACATTTCGCACCTCAGTTGCAGGCCAGCTTGGATAGGGTGGAGCTGCCAGAGTCAATCGGTTGCTATGGTAATGTAGGCAAGGCATGGCATCAGCACTCAGTTCCTCAAAGGTCGTCTTTTCCCGGCCATTCCTTAACATTATCCTCAAGTGATTGCAAATCCAGACTACAAGACTCACTGCTCTGGTCGAAATGGCAAGTCGCATTTCGACATTGGAACTCGCAGATTTGGACGGGAATAAAAACAAAAGTAAAAGGACCAATATCATTGTCATGGTGAATAGTGGCTCGATGTGCGGGTTAAACGAGAAACGCACAGTCGGTGCCAAGACAGGAGGTGTAAGGGAGATGAGGTGTGAGGGAGATGATCCTCGAGACTAATCCTTCGAATCACGCTGTCTCCTGAGAATGGCGTCAGCATAGTGCTACGCCAAGATGTCATGTTTCCGGGCTTGCATTCCTTTTCTGATTTCGCTTTTCCGACTATTACGCTAAAAAAACGGTGTCACTTCTTTTCGTCGCTGTTTTCCTTGACGCAACTGCAGCATTCTGCTGGTTATTGTTGTACGTAAGCTCACTTTGCGAGCACGAAAGCACAACGCGTGAATGATAAATAGAATGCGCACGAAAAAAATAGCTTTTTATTGCTGATTGATTCAAACGCTTGCAAATAAATCGCTTCCATTTCTTTATTTTCGTCGGTGCAGGGCATAATAATTTTCTCCGCTCCGTAGCTGTAGATAATAATTATCATCGGATGCCTGAAAAAATCTAATTTTTTTTTCGTAAAATATCAGCACACCTTTGCAAGCAACCTTGACGTTTCGTCACGTATCCTCGTGAAATCGGGTCGATCTGCTGGGTCCTGATTCCAACATCTCATCATTATTTCGAAAACTTCGTTAGGGCACGCATCCGGTTTATTCATGCGTTCGTTTTTGTTCAGTCGCTCCAGCACCTGTAGGTGAGAGAATTGTGGGCGGCGAAACTTTAGCTTAATAATATTATTTAAGTGCACAAGATCTTATTCGAATTATATGATGCATTAAATATGGAAGGTGAAATCAACTTACTTCTGCCACTGACCAACTCGGATATGGCGGAGAAGCGAGGGTCATGATCTCGAATAGGACCACTCCATACGACCAGACGTCGCTCTTGGTCGAGAAGAGGAATTGGACGATTGCTTCGGGTGACATCCATTTGATGGGAAGGCGACCGCCCTGAAGAATACCAGCGTGTTAGGACACCAAAAGATCATTTTGATGGTTATGTCTATATTTTCTGGCAATGAGTTCATGATAGCATATTATTACGCGCAATTTAGTCCGAACAGGAGGAGCACGAAGATGGCTATGCGACAATAAAAAACTTGAAAAATTGCATACCCGGCTCGTGTAATTGTCGTGTGCCTGCTCAACGCGGCGGCACAGTCCGAAATCGCCGATTTTACATGCGTTATTATCGTCGAGGAGAATGTTCCGGGCAGCAATGTCGCGATGAACGTAGCCTCGCTGTGTTAGGTATTCCTGCATATCACATTCGCATTACATGTTCTATTTATCCAACAAACCAGCCCTGTAGCAATCTGAACAGCAAACATGAGCTGATCCTTGAGAGATATGAGCTCGTGAACGGCTGAGGAGGGTTCTTGCCCAGATTTGAGCTGGTCGGGAGGTACTTCTTCCTGTACGCATATTCAAGCGTTAGTAGCTTGCTGCTCACTTATTGAGCAGGAAATTGCGCAGATCTCCATTGCAGCAGTATTCCATTAGGAGAAGCATAGGGCTAGATGCGCTGACGCAAGCCACCAGATTTACTGACAAATTCGATTACAATTCTGGTAAAATGTCACCGAAGTTGTGGTTTTTTTTCGTTAGGAGAATGACAAGGTGTGGCATACCTACTCGCTCATGAAATCGCAGTTCTTTCATAGTGCAGATCTCAAGGTGGAAATCCTTGCGATCCAGGGAATCTGCGATGTCCGGAAGGGTTTTCACTGCAACTTTCTTCAGCGCGTTCCGCGTCAGGCGGGCTTCTCTTATCGATGTCGGCACTCGGTTCCCTTCGAATATCAGTTGTCCTGAAATTCCGAACTTTACATACATAAAAGATCATGCACTACACCTGAGTATACATATCCGAAGCTGCCGTTTCCCAGTTTGTCGTCGTAGTTGATGACGATTTCCTGGCGAGAAATCTCCCAATTATCCCGGTCAAACGGAATAGTTTGCAGCCTGTCGTAAAAGCTGCCGTCTCTACTGTGAGATTCTTTGATCTGAAGAATGTCCAAATAGAATCTCAAGGAGTTCTCTGTTACCAGTTGTAATTGCTTCCGGAACTCCTGTTCCCTTTTACGCCGAAGACACAGACAAATGACGATTATGAGAGCGATAACCAAGAGGACAGCAGCTCCGCTGCCAATCCACGCTGCCATGCTCTTTCTGTACGAATCAGTCGCAATGCACTATTATAGGGATCAGGATATGGGCTACACAATTTCCAAAAGATACTAACAGAGATGACATGTAGAAAGTGTTTTACGCACTCACCACTCCTCGCTCCCCACGTTCGATGCAGGCGTGGTAGAAGTCCCATCACTGATTGGTTTTCTGGTTGGAGACGTTACGATTGTTTGTCCAGTTGTCGCTATTTCCCCGGGTGTCATCGTTTCACTCTCGGTGTTAGCCGTTTGGAGTAATGTTGTCGTGGTTGGGTGATGTATGTGGCGATAAGTTGTTGCGTGTGAGGAAGGCATCGTTGATGGAAGCGTTGTCGTAGACGCTATCGTTGTCGTTGAATCAACCTCAGGAAATCTGCAATAGAAGCTGTATTCAATTTCCGCCCGCTGTCATCAGCAGTTGGGTTAGAGACAGTAGTGGGAGTTCCGCATCCCTGGAACTGGAATGGATGAAAAAATGGCTCGTACCCATAGTAGTTGACGACGAGAGGCGCCTTATCCCTGCAGACATCGTCGCACTCGCAGTGGATTTCCGAGTAGAAGACGTGCATCTCTGGACGATTCCAGCCACCAAAGGATGTGAACTCATCGACACCAGGGAATCCCGAGGGCCACGTCCACCTGCAGATAACCCATACATGACGCTTAAGCTTTTGGCTCCATCCAAAGATTTGTCCCTATAATATGCTCAACGCCATACTGAAATATACACAACATTGATGCAGATGAATGCACTTTTGGACTGTCGAGACTTAAAAGTGGCGGTGACAAGCTCCGGATTTGGTAGAAGGCGCTGTGAAAATTCTCCTGTCAATTTCCGTAGAAAATACTTACCAAGATGAAAAATATACTAAAAACGTACCACAATGGCCTGCGCGCGAAGTCGTGAAAAGCGCTGTCGAAAATGGTATTGTACGAAATGTTGTATGACGCAATTCCGAGCTACTGAGTAAACGTTACAATCGGTAATTTGAAAAGTCTACCCGGATGGGAAAAGGTAAGCACAGGTTCGTGAGACTGTCGAAGCGTAACACAATTTCGTTCAGTGCCATCTTATTCATGACGGTGTTGTTTAGCCACTCCCCCGGATCGTGTGCACGAATCCAGAGAGTATCGATGTGGGCGCGCGCTTTCACGAGTTCCACTACCAAAGTGTCCAGCTATAATTTCATATATGGAGCAATAAATCGAGGTGCGAAGCTCGGGTCTCCACTGAAACGTCGGCTCACCTGTTGCACAGCCTCACTGCACTTGCCTTCAATCGTGCACATCGTTAAAGTACCGTCGACCCGCTCGAACCCTATGGAAAACGTTACAAAATAGAAGACGGTGCTCCTAACCTGCATCTCTTGCTAAAAGAACGTTTCGTATACCGCCGTGATCGGGATTTCCGTCCATCATCGAAACTCGAAAAATGGCACGGTCTGCCGTCCGTTTCAAGCATTCCACTTGAGATTGCTGGAGTCCCTATAAGTTCGTGCTCTCAACTGTTCTAACGAACAGTCTGCTTACAGACGTGGTGGAGTACGCTCGCCTCAGTCCTCCGCTACTGGCAGTAGTCGAGGGCTCCTCTTCAGTGGGTTCAACGGATGGACTGCATATACAGCTATAAAGTTGTAAAATAGAACAAATACTTGTATTTTAGGAGCTTGATAAGCATGGCATTATCAGAACAATTCGCAACGCCGCAGGGACATGTCGGCGTTTGCGTGTATGTGTGCACCTCCGGCTGGTCCCATCCTCCGAAATCCGTCCAGATATCGTAGCCCGAAAAATCGGGGTTCTGATCCTCATATGTCCACAAGCATAATTAAACTTTACAATATAGATATTCTGTCAAAGAATTGTAAACTTACCACATTGGAATGGACGAAAAATTCGTGAAAGCGTCGCCGAAAATGATCTCATATTCGGAGCGCGTCGATGCTATGCCGACCCTCTGAACTTATTGCTCGAACTATTTTACAATGAGTATGAAAATTACAATAAAAATATTCTCTTTTATATTAACATCGGCTAGAGACGGTGGAAAGAGTAGACCTCGCAGCTGCCGTAAAAATGTGTACCTGTCCATTCATCTCTGCCGTTTCCACCAATCGAGTAATGAAATCGCGATTGGCTTGGACGTCTGTGCGCCAGTTAAATGCTGCAATTTGAATGCATTCGGAGTGTGATTCGGGGAAACAAGACTTTCTTTGACCATACCTGTTTTTTCCACATAGATCCAAAGTGTTTCTATACGCGCGCCTGCCGCTTTCAGTCCGGTGAATAGCTGTGCATACTCAATTTTAATTATGATTGTAAGCGAAGTTCAAATAAACCGAAATACCTGCTCATCAGCGGCGTCGCATCCCTCATTGGCGCATGGAATAAAGGAGCCATCAGCGATCATGCCTATCAAAGTGGCATTATACAGGCCAGAAAATTTACAACAGAATTTAATGCTTAGCGAACTATTATACATTTCGCCCTGTCTCATGCAAGAGCGGTTTAGGATCTTACCTGCTGCAGCAGCATTCTTTGTATCATTGATGCCGATTTCATCGACAACACCTTCTGCTGACCAAACTCGTGCGATGAACTTGTGGTAATTCCAACGGAAACATGCGAACGTATCTTCTTTCACCGGCTGAAACATTAGACATTTGTCCAACAATCCATCTTTTTATTCTCTGAGCAATGTAAGGGAAAAAGCATTCGTCAAATTTTCGAACGAAATAATAAACACCAAGAGGGTCTTGAACCTAACCTTTCAATTCAAAATTAGCTTTAACCGCTCATCATTAAATAAATCTCAAGTAATTCAAGAGAAAAACTCACGTCGAATGTGTACAGGGCATTTCGTAGCTCAGTCGGTTGTTCGGTAGTGGTGGAAGCCACGAGCGCCGTGGAAAACGTCAATATCAGAAGAGCCGTTGTCATCACTCGGCGGGAAGAAAGGATGGAGACGCCATTTAGAAGGCTCCGAGAGGATCAAAGTCGCCCACGCCCAAGTGCTTAGCCATGTGATAGATAAAGGCAAGAAGGTTGGTCAAAGGGAGATGGTCTTTCCAGCTGTGTGTTTGTGTATGATATGAATGGACATAAAAAGCAAAAGAGTTCATCATGCTCGCAGAACTATGAAAAAGAAGATTAGCGATCGACAAAAGAGTGTTGCAAACCATATGAACTGACATGGTTGTGATCTCATTTACTACTTTACAAAGAAAAAGGAGCGCTGGAGGGATGAGAGGAGGGGAACATGACGGCATATCATGGTCAGACGCAGCATTCCGGAAAGCTGCCCTCCCCTGCAAGAAAGGGTAGTATTTCCCATTGTTCCAATTCTTCAGATTGTGTGGAAGATGAAGAACGTCTAATTTTTAAACTTAAAACTAAAAATGGACAGTTGGTTATTGGTTGAAGCAGAACCACTATCCAAAATTCGGTACACGTTTGGGTCCGACTAATGCTTTTATTCTCTTCTGACTGGTGCTTGTGTGTGGCATGAAATTTGATTCATGTTTAGCAGATTGCAGTGCGATAGTCGCACTGGTGATGTTGAAAGCGCACTCCGTTATTCGTATTTTCCAGTGATGGGAACTTCGCCGTCCATCCATGGGTATTATACATCCATGTGTCATACTCAGAATGTATTATGTTGTTCCGATCCGTTTTTGCTTCGTATGCAAACTTGTGCACAAATCTGAAGATTGTGCATAGAAAGTGTGTAAACTTGTGCACTGAAAATGTGAGATTTTCGTTATTTCAGCGCAAAATGACGACTTTTGTTCCGCAACAACAACCTTTCGGTTGGTTAGATAGCACCCAGCTAGGGAGGGATAGCAAGTCTACGGGGTTCGAGATAAGATAGTAAAGATTCCGTACCTCGTAATGCGAACCATTTCCAGAAGACTAGTCAAGGCAACAAGCTCCGTATTTGTGACGATTCTTCCTATCCCGATTCTTCCACTTCCTTTCATTTCTAAGAGAAGTTCTTATAAGGCAGAATATGCCGGTCGATGAAATGGATTCGATCGTGTCGTTCGCTATCAGCGAGCCCTTCCACGGATACTTCTTCTCTGTTCTGGCCGCCATTTCCACAGTGGCCAATGTGTTTCTCATCGCCGTCGTCTACTCCGACAACTGCAAACACCTCGACAACTATCGTATCCTTCTGACGGCTTTTGCCATTTTCGACATAATGACGTCTTTGACTGATTGTGCCGTTGAGCCGGCATCGACCTGTTTCGGTTCGTTAGACTGTCCTTTTAGATGTTTCACCACCTCGGATATGGCATCATATTTTTCTCGCGCAGAGCCTACGTAGAGTGGCCGAACATGGGAGGTGTGATTTTGAGCAAACGTTTCTTCTAGAACTTTTCAGAATCGTTATCTACCATCCTTAGTTCGGTATTTGTGATAACTTTCTACCAAACTTACCTCATTCTTGCATTTCATTTTATATATCGTCTCAAGGCCGTCTCCAAGTGAGTTTCAGCACAAAATAAATTGTTAATTATTCGCACTCTTCAGTGCCAGTCATTTCTTTTGGGCAGATCACTTGAGCACACGACAGTGGATACTAATTGGTACGAATTAGATGATTTTAAAACGAACTACACAATAATCTAAAAGAACTGCGAAATTTCAATCCAAGCAACTATTCGCTCATGCCCCATTATTGTGAAGAACCCACGGGGTGCGCTTAGCGCCCGTTTGGTCTACCAGTTGCTCGCGGCGAGATACGCTGGAGTAGGCTGGGCCCACCCACGTACCACCCACATATTGCAAAGTACACATTAGAGTGGTAATGATGCTAAAGACGAATAAGTTTCGGAAAATAATATTGTCACCTTTTTTTTGGGTTCTGCACAATAGTGGGAATTGGAACATAGTTTATAAGTGGGAATATGAACATAATTTACCCGTAAAACAGCTTGGACTATTGGGGTCTAAAACATTACCACACCAGAAATCGTGTTGTAACTGGGCGAGGGTTTATTTTGTTCTGGCCACTTGTCCCAGATGTTTTACGGCTCAATGAGCAATGGTAAATTGTTTATCTGGGGGGCGTGGAACGTTGCCAGTTCGATTCCGGTATTGAGAAATCCTTGAAACGTGCAACTGCAAAAATCCGGGGTGTAACGTTGTCAATTTTCTGCGATACTTGTCCACAATCGCCCCCGCTACTTTACGGAATGGAACCCTTCTTTGAGGTTGTTTCATTAACCTACTCTGCGCCGCCGTTATCGTGATCGTTGTGGTTGCCTTCCTTTCGCCGGACGACAAAATGAGATCTATTCTGCCGTCGCTGTCGATCTACGGCGTGAACAGCAGCGACCCCAACTTTGGTTTGGTTGCAGCCATCTACTACGTGAGTGATGCACAAATCATAATTACATAGAATGATCAAGCCTTTCCGAAAACAAATCTTCCTCTCTCCTGCAACACTCTTATGAATTGCAAACAAGTGCTTTCATCACAATTGTCATTACTGTATGATAGGTCCCGGTATAAAGTTAGGGTTCGGAACAAAACCAATTCTGGTTGAGACCAAAAACAATCAGGATGTCGACCCTAAAACGGGAGCCGTGATGGCAGTGAACTGGCATTCCATCTTTACCGCTGTACTGGTGCTAGTTTTGATAGCCATCTCCTTCGCCATCATCATATTCTGTATTCTGCGAATAAGATCAATGCTTTCGTAAGTAGTCTTTGTTTTTTTATGTAATTAAATTTGAAAAAGTCTGGTGAGCTGTACAAAATTGCAATACTTGAGTACCGGATCCAATATGACTACATCCCGAACGAGGAGCCTTCAGCGGCAGCTCTTTCGAGCTCTCATGATTCAGGTAAGCACTTTGAGAAATCTTTGGAATAAAATTGTTCCCGTTCAGTTTTCCGTTCCTTTAATCGTCTGCGTTGTTCCCGTCTTCATTTCCGTTCTCATTCCCATCACCGGCATTCGCATGGGAGCCAGTGGAAATATATTCCTGGTCTCAATGCTTATCCAATTCAAATGGGATGCCTTTTTTGCAGATGACCACAGCACTCTTTCCGGTACTGGATCCGATTGTTCTCATTCTGTTTGTGGGAGTCTTTCGGCAGACGGTTCGAGGCTGGCTCACGTCCTCTACTGCCGTTGGGCCGTCCTCGCCGAGTTATTAATTCTGATTAGTCAGAAAACTATGTCTTACACGATGTATTATTGTTGCATGAAAAATTGCATATGAGTCCATCCGCGTAAGGATCGATCAGTGCTCGCCAGGGGGGGGGGGGGCGGTATAGCGGCCCGTTTGTTGTCGGGATTTTATGTTTTTTGGGTCAAGTGTACAGATTTCCGCCAAAATTCAAAATGCAAATTATTGTGACACAGGGAAA
>JACMIG010000968.1:12103-24362 GCA_014805385.1 Levipalatum texanum
ACTATATTTTGATGGGACCACTAGATTTTCTAGGGACCACTATATTTTGATGGGACCACTATATTTTGATGGGACCACTATATTTTGATGGGACCACTAGATTCAAACAGAGCCGCGATTTCCATACGACGACGTTTACTACACCACCGAAAACGACTCACCAGTGATCTCGACGGATTCTTTGTTTTCGACCCACGCGAAGACGCCCTGGTGTCTCCTCGATCGGTTCTCCCATTCTTTTAGTTGTTTAGTTTCGCCCTCGATCTTCTTCGGTTTTGTCTAAATATTCGCTGACGCACAATCGATGTTTTATTCCATTGAAGAACATTTGGTGTTGTACACTCAAAAACCGTGCAAACCAAGGTAATTTATTTACCGTGAGCATCTGTCTTCGAAGATGTATGAACTGGCGCACGAAGACGGAGTCGACGTATGCGGTGATTCTGCAAGAGGAATTTCGATATCGATCGACACTCAATATGCGTCAGCAATGTCGATGAATTGAATACCTGACAGAGAGCTCTCCCGCCAGGCAGCACAGTCGCTCGCTCAGCGTGGTCCAGGTGATCCCGAGGCGTTTCAGGCGGTCTTCACATAATTGCAAGAGTATTTTGTCTGCATCAGGATCGGCCTGAAGAGTAGACGTAACCAGAGTCATTGCCCCCGGGCGCATTTGAGATGAGCTGCCTCACCTGAAGAGTCTCCACGCGAGTCTGGTAGTAACACATGGACTTCGAACACTGCATTGTCACCCAGATCATCTGTAAAAGACGACATCTATTATGATCAAATATTTTTCGGAGATGTGATGAAGTGTGGTCGAAGAACTTTTGTACATAGGTGCTCTTCTATATTGCAGTGAAACATATTATTACATGCATCTGTACGAATTTTTAAAGATCATTTTCGCATTTAATTGCCTTCCCCCAATTTTGTACCCGGCCTGATTTATCTCTTTCGACCCCGCACGCGCTCAGTCCGTCATTGGTGCACTACCATACCCGTGCAGCGAGTCGCGTAACCATTTCGGACGTGTTGGAGCACATGTCAAAGTAAATGTTAAGTCCAGCGTCGAGCGTCCGATACCACGTCCGCGATTCGGTACGACCCATTTCTGTAATTAGAATAATTTTATTTTATTTTGATTCTTTTTATTTCAAGAAAATTTATAAATCCAGATTTATTTTACTATAAAGCTCTAAGAATAATACCGATTATAAAATCCAGCCATACTGTACTTATGGTACAGTCCGGAACGACTAAATGGACAAACCTCCCAAGATGTGCGCCTCGACAGCTGTCATCAACGAGTCCGTGGACGGGATGCGGAAGTAGCGATCCTTGCTATTCAGGCGAATCAGTCGACCCTGAAAAGAGGCAAACTCCACGTGAGTCAGCAACAAAGTCCCGCTGGCTCAGTTCGGGTAAAACGTACTCGTTCATCTGCGCACTTCGAGATGATGACCAGTGCTTCGGTCGCAAGCTCCGGCCGTACCGCCTTCTCAATGATGAGTTGAAGCTGTCGAATGTAGCGGCGGAAGCGGCGGACGTCGGCCCTGACGCAGTTGAGGTGCTTTGAGTGTTGACGCATTTGAGTTTAACACAATTGAAGAATCGGCGCATTTTGAGTGTTCGCACTTTACGTGCCTTTACGCACCTCGCGATCATATTGAGGACTTGTAGTCCGAGGAGGCACTGTCGATTGAGGAGTGCGTCGTCGACCATGAAGTTGATGTTTTCCTCTCCATTTGTCTGATCCCACAAGAGGATGTAGAGGGAAGGAGGAAGGCGCTCCAGACGAATAGCTTCCACCAGCACCTTCTCGATCGATAGACGCTCCAGCTACAGCAGGTTTTAAATACGGAATTTTTCGACATTTTTAGACTTTGGAATATTTTGTTGCCTACAATATCTCGAGAACGAATAGGGGAAATGATGTGATCAAATCTTTGCCTGAAGAATTGCTTAGCACCCGTGATCAGATGTGGATGAATATTCTCCAGCTTTTCTAATTTCGCATTACGCCCACAAAGCAAAAAAATTTAAGACCGAAAGACGTGGCTAAAATGAGTGAAGTGCTTCCCCCCGAACAGGGTGGTAAGTTATCGACAGTGTAAGGACATGAAACCAGCCTCATTGGTGGCGCGGGAGAGATTGAATAGGTTCATGGCCGTTGTTCGATCCCGAATTCGGGGGTCTCTGTGCTTCGAAACGAACATGTCCTTGGCCTTCGCGATCACGTGCCAGCGGCCCTGAACATAGTGTTCTTTTAAAATAATGATATTTTAATTTATTGTCCGGCATTATAGTGATGCGGAGGCGACGTGCGAACTACCTTGCGCTAAGCTGCGAAATGAGTATAATGGAGGGCAGAAGATAGATCAGTTCGCAGCTTTGCGCTAGGTAGTTCGCGAGTCGCCTCCGCATCATTAAAATATCGGACAATATTAATTCCTTGATGTAAATAGTTTCCATAAATGGAATGAATAAATCCAAAAAATCTTGAATAAACAGTAGCTTGCTAGCGAGCCATTACTACGATTATACGAATAATCGATAAATTGTGTAAATAATATTAAATATGAAGAGTACCTCTCCACCCTTCCATACGAGCGTGCAGAGATGTCGGATGTGGGCCTCTGCATTGGCGATTTCGAACTGGCGGCACTTCGTGATGAACTCGATGCCGGCCTGGAGAAAATGGTATTTAAAAATTTTTTATTGCATTTCAATTCGGGTTGTTAGTAATTGAAGAGCTATGTGACTATGAAGTTCAAAGTTGTCGTGAAACATATACGTAAATATACTTCTGTTCACCTTCAAGTCATCCTTCTCGCTGCTCTGTACTGCAGTGAAGCAGTCGGGGAGGCAATCCGCCAGCTGTGCCCCCATCACCAACTTCTCGTACAGATGCTGAATGTCTGCGGTGACACTCTCAAGTTTCAGCTCCAGCGATTTCAGCTTCCGATCGTGAATCAGCTGCACTTCGGGATCGCGGTGCCTAAAACCTTGGCATTATCTCCTGCCGTACAGTTATTGATTCTATTTTTCTAAGCCCCTGTTTGATCTACCTGCGACAATTGGCGCGGGAGTGCCATTTACCAACATTTCACCCAATACACGCCCGTAATACAAAATTAATCTCGCGTTCTACGCTTCTTATACAACTACCGCTATTTGGTTCGAAATAATTTTTTTAGAAATTTTGAAATTCTTTCAAAATGTTGTGAATCACAGTACGTTTCACACAACGAGCATAACAATAACGAACTTTTTTCGCGCGGAATTAAAGCACATAATAGTTTGTTTCTAACCTGCTGGCGAGATCGGAAAGGTGCGTGAGGGTGTCGATGAGCTGCTCCTTGCCCTTGGCCAGCATCTCTTCCATTGCAATCCGACGAGCCCGCTCCGATTTCACATCACCCCTGAAAATTAATATCATTTTTTTGGATTATTAAAATTGAGTTATTGTCAAGTCAATGAGAAACACGCAAAGTCAAAAATAATGGATAGTGAGCGCATCGTAATGCTTGTTTGTTTTGAAAAGCAGGAACGATTAACGCATGACATATTGTGGTCAGTTTGATTGTGTTTTGAAACATAATCTTATCTAGAATACGAGGTGCTCAAATACCAGCATTTCTTTCACGTCCGAAAGAATAATTAAGAAATGGGCGCTCGCATGCCATTGTAAATGCAGGCTCTTAAGAAAATTGACTTCGACACATATACCGTATCCCAATGTGGCACTTCTTTACTGACCTCTTTATACGGGAGTATCCTTCGAGTTCATCGTTCATGGCCGCGTGGAAGAGCGCTGCCCCCGCCTCATGCCACGATTCGGCTAACATGGACGTCATGAAGACTGTGAAGTAGGGCTTCCTCAAAAGTTTTTAATATTTTTGAACATTAAATTTTTAGACTAATTAAACATTGCAAAAACCCTCAATCTACCTCACAATTTATTTAGAAGGGATTCCTAAATATTTGCATTATATTATTATTTTTATATTCAAGTTTTCAGCCAATAAATTTATATGATAGTCTAAAAATCATCGCACCACCTCAAAATCGTCTATTGTGCTGCACCACAGAACTTCTAAAAGACTTATGCCCGTTTGCATACAGTTGTTTGTATCTTTGTGGAGCAATGGAATCCGATTATGCAATTTTTATGCTTCCAAGTCATGGATTCCAATGGAGGGATCTCATCCATGGATTCCTTTGTAATGCTTAAAATTGTTTTTCGGGCCTAAATATAAACATTATAAATATATTAAAATTCCTCACTGCATCTCAAAATCGTCTCCGACCAGTAGAGAAATGTTGTTACCAGTCAGCCTCTCTTCTAGCGCGACTACCGAGGCTTTGATGGCCTGCAAAATTGATTAGTCCGTGGTGTAGTAAACGCCGCCGTGTGTCATTACGGTATCGTACATTTAAGATAACGTTTACAACTAGGACGACGTTTACTACGATACATTCGATAAGGTGAGGACGACATTTCTAACACCACATAATATAACGATTGCTACCGTATACGACGACGTTTCCTACACCGTGGAAACGGCGTCCTTCATTCACCACACTCTGGGTACCTTGTTTTCTTCGTCGCCGGGGAACCGGAAGGTGCCGTCGCTGAGTTTCTTCATGTGACTCGGCATTGTGATGGGGATCTCATCCCGCCCCTTGTCCCACAGAGTCTCCACCTCGCTCCTCTCCACGTTGCCTGTTTAAATAGTATTTTGCCGGAACCGTGGTACAGCACAATCCCGCCCGGTTGGGGGGACTGCGTATTTCGGACTCTCAACGTATGCTCTCGCGCTTGATCGTTGTCAGCTTAGCAAAGATGTCATTCCTGGGTTATACCGCCCGGGATGATAAATAGGATGTCCATAGCCGTTAACTAAAACTCAATTTTTAAAAGAATCGCAAACGTGTGATTTATACAAAATCCGTAAAAGTTTGTCTTTCCAATGTCGATTTGCTGTGGAAAACAAACAACATTTTCAAACAAATGGAAGTTGCTATAGGCATTATTCTTCTCTATAAGCACATTCAGCAATTAGCTCCTCGCCAAATGCCACAAGTCCGGCCTTTGAAAATGTTGGAGAATCACTATTGTGGTGGTGCCAAAGCTATTCCTTTCTCATACCGTTTACACCGAGGCGGCATTCCCTGCGTATCATTAGAGAGAGCGCTCACCCCCTATTAAAGAGAGTGTGCGCTCCCAATTGGTACGCAGGGAGCGTGGCCTAGGGGTAAACAGATCGTGAAGAGGAACAGCTTTGTCATCTCCACAATACTACGATTATCACCTTGCAGCTCCTTCTTCAACTTGATCAGCCTCTCTCTATTCGTAGTTAGTTCGACGACCATGGCCGAGTTGTCTTTCTCATTGAACTGCAACGGTATTTATAATCCAGTTTGTGATCGGCCGAAAATCAGTTTGCGGACCGTTAAAATCCCTTACATCCTTTCCATAGGGATTGATCGATATGAGGCGGGTGAGGAATTTCAGCGACTCTCGGCGGACGCTCATCTGGAAATTTTTTGGAGTATTACGGTAGTGACATGATGACGACATTTATCAAACAGCAGAAATCTTAACGTACACTCGTCTCCTGGATGCGTGGTTGCATTTTGGTAATGATATCGGTTCGGATGAGGTGTTTGATGAAGCGATTCTGCGTCGGGTGCAGGCAGTGCAACAGTTGATTCATGCACTGCAAATTGATTTATTGATTGATAAAATAAATCAATAAATCGATAAACCAACCTTGACGGCGCATGCGCGAACATTGGCGTGTCGATCGCGGAGCGAATTGCCGATCCAATCGAGGAGGCGATTACGAAGAATAGTCAATCGAGGATCCAACGGGGTCATCTGGGAAGGATTCATAACAAGGTTGGCATAATATAAGCCCTCGGCTAAAGGAAATAAAAGAGAGATAACGTAAGATACGCAGGATGTAATCAAAACCTGCGTCTCTCTTTAACGTTATCTCTCGCCTCGTTACTTTTGTTTTCTTTTGCAGGGACTTATAAGATGTAGATTTTATTGTCGAGCACCAAGGGGCGATACGTTCCCACCACCGAAAATATGGATATATATATCTCCACTCGATCTATTGAGCCAAGCTGGTCGTTAAACGGTGCTATTATTATAGAAGTGATATTAGCTGTAGATCAGGAAACGGTAGATCAAGACATTGAACAATAAGCCATCCGTGTTTTCGCGTGAGGGAATTATTGCAGGGAACCACGATCGTTCACTATTCCTCAAGCGTGCGAATTAGAACGCTTTCAGTTCTCGTCAATAGCCACTCTTTGGTATTATCAGTTTCAGTACCTAAAGTGCTCACAACAATATGATTCCATAACACGTCGGTTACCATCTACATATTTGTACCACTCTGCTTCTCAACAATATGGAAAAGTGGACTCACAATGATTCTGCCCTGCCCGTCTCGTTTGGTTGGGTGGAAGGTCTTGTGGACGAGAAGCCGCGTCATCCCATTCAACACTGCACACCGAACGTTGAAGAACTGAAATAAATCGATAAACCGATTAACTTCGTTTTTGGGATATATAAAACGAACTTGGCATTTCCTGAGTTCTACCAGTGGGCGGGGATTTCGTATGAGAGAAGGAGCGAGCGTTTCCGTCAGAGAGTTGATCATCAGAGCCACGGTCTTGGAGGTCATCTGAAGCAACGCTCGATTTAGCCTTTTTCATCGTATACGCAATATTTTCGAGCACCAGTGCGGCGGTTTCACATGAATGAAAATACGGATGGCGGTGTTTCTTGATCTACCCATCTAGATCTATTTTATGCCCTGGTAACTAAAACTGAATATGAAACAGAGCCAGAAGCAAAACCCCAAGATCGTGAGCAGTCCGTCATCCGATTTTTAAGGAACGCCGCAGGTTGGTGCTCGACGATAATTGTATGTATTAACAATAATTACGAAATTTTAATGCCCCGAAATATGTAAGATATTTAAAGGACCTGCGTGATCTTGATGGGCTTGCAGAGTCGATTAATGAAGTGGTGCATGAAGATGTCGCCGCTTCCGCATTCCTCTGATGTAATTTATTTTTTTATTATTATTTGTTTATTATTATTTTTATTATTATTTTTATTATTTTTTCGAATTTAGTTTCTTTGGCCTTATTTTCTAGTTAGCCGCGAGTCGTGTGAAAGAGTAGATGTGAAAATATCTCGCAGTTGCAAATCTACTGGCAAAATAAGAAAATGTTTAATATGTGAAAATAGAAGAAATATACACGATTTAAAAATAGTTGAAATATTTTTAAACAAAAGATTACTGCTCGTGCAAACGCGAATAAGCGATTCGATGAAGGGGAACGAAGCGGCGCCCTTCTCCTTGAAGTACGTTATGTTGACGATTGTCTTCACCAGCTCGGAGGTGATGTCTGAATTTAACTTTAATTTTTGAACAAATAAATGTAATTATGTTCACGCATTTCGAGCGGTATTTTCAGTATTTTTGGACTCACATGTGCACATGTTGAACTGGTTGGCGAAGGCCTTGACGAACATGAAGATGCGATCGAGGAAGGGACGACTCGCCGCGCGCGTCAATGCCTTGTACAGCAGGAAGTTGTTCATGATGTTGACGATCGTCCTGGATATTTCACTTTTATATCCCGAATACGTTATAAGGTACCTTGAGATATATTTTTCTGTAAAGTGAGACACTTGACGAAAAATTGCACATCTTCGATTTTCTTGTTAGTGCATTTGGACTTACATAGATGAGAATTATTAAGATGGAAAAGATTCCGATTATTTTTATCTACGCCTCTTTTAGATTGAAGATAAGGAAACAAAATAAGGATACCTCGAAAAGTTCGGATCGACAGCCGCTCCTCTCCACAGGTAGCGCAATGCATAATGCACGGTGGTCACAGTGTCGCCTTTCTAAAAATAAAAAATAATAATTTAATACTTGTAATTTAAAAAATTAAAAAATTTAAAAATAAATTAATTTAAGTAATTTAAAAAATTCATACCCCTGGCTCCGTGAAGGAGATGCACATGTATCGAATGAGCGCATTCAGAATCTGTAATTGAATCGGTTTTTTCGGGGTGTACCGCTATGCGCCATTTCGAAATGTCAATAGGGAAACGTCGTTAACCGACAAAGAATACTCCGCTGTCAGGCACACCTCAAAGCGCAGCTCCAGCCTCCACTCCTCGAAGATTTCGTCGTCCGGGTCCACGCGACGTTCGACCTGAAAGAGTGTTGTGTGCCTGCGACGATTCCTAATTCTAATAGCTCGGCCTCCCTAATCTGCACTCCACCACGCACTTTGACATCCTTTCCTTTCTTTCGCTGAGCGCGCGCCACCTGAGTATCCATGTTGAACAAGACACGGCCTGTTTCCGTTCTGAAATTGTCATTAGATATTTCACAGGGCGGTATCCGTAGAAAGAAAGCGGAAAGTAAAAACGGATATTACCGTTTATCAAGGTCCCGCTCGAAGGGAATGGCAAACTTGTGGAAAAGATAAACGATCATGAGGAAAACGTCGCACTCCACGCGGCATTCCACTTGGAGCTACAAAATTGTTGGAAAAAAATCCATAATAAATTTTAAAACTATATTATGAATCAAGAAATCATACCGCTTCGGAAGCCCGCTTCCCGCGCGCATCGCGAAGCAGACCAGGGAGGATGCAGAGCTGAAATGAGTGAGATTTGAGGGATCAGCTGTGTGTCAAAGTTATGATGTCTGCTGATTACGATACGACGACGTTTACGACACCACGCTGGGCCCAATATTGATATCTCATTTGTTTTTGGGAATCTACGTTTCATCCCTGAACAATGTTTGTTGGATTGTTTCAGAGCTGTCGTCCATCAGCCATGTCTTTAAATAATTATCAACATCATGTGAAATTTCGACAAAAGATCGTAAATGTTGACGTATGAAGACTACTACATTCGACGGAATTTACGACTCGCATTTACCAGACACTAACAAACGTCGTCGTGCGAAGATCACTGTATTTTATGGCATTTACTACACGGTGATTACAATTTTCATTTTACTTCAGTGTGATTCATGATGAAAGATTTTGATGGGATTTCATGCTTCATCCATTGACAAAACAAGCTAAAATGTTCTCGAATCAACCTATCGTTTTTGGCTTGAACTATTAATATTTCCACCGATATCGAACTTCATCTCATGAAAACAGTCGTGATGTGACATCTTACTACCGTTAGGATATGAGCATTAATCGTGGTTATCGTTCAAACTCCCAGACACTATAAATAGCCCGACTTCCGTTTGATAAATCTCTTCGACTGCCTGTCTTCCTCTCGTCCTCGCACACTTCACAACTTGCGATCAGCGAGTCAACTTCGCGGACGACTACGATTATGAGGTCGCCTCTGGCGGGAGCCTTCTCCGAAGCAAGCTCCGTTTCATTTTGATTCAGGGTTAATCCTTAACGAGCTTCGGTGTTAACACTCTAATCCACTGGTCGGTGAAGGTAGCAAACTTGAGCCCGGTGGCCCGTAAGGATTCTAAATCCGTTTTCGGGATACCCGTCTCTGCCTGCCTCGGAAGCGGTCTATGACGGGCACGTTCCCGAGCCCAGTACCAAAGACACCACATTGCAAGTGAATAACGCCAGAGAGCGATGACGGATGCTAAGAAAGATCCGAGTATCAGCTACTACGCGCCAACAGAGTACACGGGCAAGCCCCCGGTGCCTATGTTCACGGATCAGCAACTTCCTAACGCTGAGAGAATTGACCAAGGAGGTTCACAGGAAGCTCATCTTCCTCGACGAGGTCGGCATCGAATTCTACGTGCTCCTCGAGAACCTGTTGCCCGGACAAGTACTGGAGAATTTGACCTATACCGAGCTCCAGGGAGCAATGACGGCGAAGTTCAAACCGAAGGTACACATCCTGGCGGAACGACATCGCATGACGAAAGTCAAGCCGAACCAGAAAGCCGAAACAAAAAATTCGCGGAATTCATGTCGGAGATCCAGAACGCTGCAAAGACGTGTGCTCGAGAACGTAAAGAATACCCGTGATTTGTTGGAGTCCATGACGTTCCTCATTGACCTGAGCTCAGAAGAGACTCGGCAGGAAGATGATGGAATTGTCGGAAGACAAAAATAGCACGGAAATACTCGAAGCATCTGAGACGTACGAATGAGTCGGTTCGCGAAAGAAAAGCATCACGAAAGTGGCGTGCATGCTACCTCAAAGTACCCCAACAATTCCCGCTACAAGCGAAAGTCCAATGTTGGGAGTACGGAACACCGTTAAGGTCAAAGACTAAAGTACGATTGCAGAGTGACAAATACTGCAACATCTGTAAGAAGAAAGGTCATATTACTGAAGCGTGTTACCACAATCCGCTGGCCAAGAAGGCGACTCATTACGTGAACAATGATGAAGACTCTGATTCATTCGAATGCCATAAGGTCAAGGATCTGAAGGCATCGATATCGATGTGCACATTGAAGACCAATATAGAGGGAAAGCAATGTTTGAGCTCGACACCGGTGCGGATCTGACGCTCATCACGTCTCAGACCTGGGAGCAGATCGGAAAACCGACGCTGCGTCCGGCAGACACCAAAGCCACGGCCTACAATGGAAGGAACCTGGACCTGAAGGGCATGTAGTTGGCAAAGGTCAAGTGGAACGGACAGACAAGGTCTCACAAAGTGCACGTCATGAACTCCCCCGCAGGACCTCTATACCATGGCATTCCAAATGAACCTCGGACCCATCTACACACGAGAAGCGAATCCGCAACTATAGCGTGGCACCACGGACCAAATATGAAATGGCCGAAAAGAAGACTACGATCCGAAAGGAATTTGCGGAGCTCCGAGAGAGCTGACTGGAGAGAAGCTGCAAATCCCACCACCATGTCCTCCCGTGTGCCGATGCATGGAATCGCGGATACAGAAAGTGGATGAGGTACTCGAGAAGACAGTATTCTCAACCCAACGACCACACGAAGTGGACAAAATAACTCGTAACAGTTGCCAAATAGCACGAAAGGCAAGAAGCGACTCAATGGAGACGTAAAGGTTGAACCTGATCATATTTCACACCAGAAGAAGAGTGGACAGAAATTCTCCGAGATCGTTCAGAAAAATGCCTCCACCGAAACAGAGGTGAAGAGGACTCCAAGATGTACCTCGAAGACGGAACAATGATTCCGAGATTCCTGGCTTGTTACGCATCGGAGTACGGTAATGATGCAGTGATATGTCAGAAGTATACCGATTCAAAGGATATGGTAATCGTGAAAGCATTGAACTCTCATGGACCAGCGAGTCCCGAACAACATCAGAAGCTGACCAAGAGCGAGAAGCTAAAAAAAGATGAACAAGAGGTTCAAGCCCGGTAGGCAAGGTTCTTGCCAAGAAGAGGAACGACCAGGGAAAAATCCCGGCGTCCTCGGAATCAACAAATGAGGGAGGTTCCAAGAAAGAAACCCCCCGGGAAGGAGATGTAGGCGAAACAGCCCTGCCCCAACACTCTGTGGTGATGTACGCGAAATCTTGCGATCAGCGAGTACTGTACTCGATGACGTTTAATACACCGGAAATAATTTCGTTCTCTTTTTACAACATTCAGGAAGAAGATTTTGTTTAGGGCACTAAAATATAACGCGTCTTCTGAGAGATCGAAGCAGAATGGAGGAACGCTTCCGACAACTGGAAATTTTTTGTCTCCGATTTTGATGAAAATCATGCCCCCCACTAAACAAAGCACGGGGAATCCGATGCCGGTCGACTTTTTTCAAAAATGGCCTAGGGTCACGAAATAGGTCCTAAAATTGAAACTGTCATAACTTTTGAACGACTTAACATTTTCAAAAACGGTTTTCTCTGAAAAATGCAGAATTTTTAGCTCTACAAAAATATTTTTAAGAAAAATTTTTTTGAACTTTTTTTGACCTCGAAAAACTGAATTGAAGTTTTCAAAATTCTGATTCTCGAAAAAGTTGCCCAGGTGTACTATGGGACTCAATGCCAAAAGATGCAGCAGGTTTTTCTGCATATACCCCCAAAGTTTGGTGGAAAGCGTCGGATCCGTTTTTTAGATACATAAAATTGAGTTTAGCGCGCTTACATTGTCGCAGACTAGAAGGCTCGATAAAAGGCAGACGCGCTTCTCCCAGGGAGTATGGCGCAGTGGATAATGATGCGTGCTCTGTTGCGAACTACCCGGGTTCAATCCCCGT
>JACMIG010000969.1:5930-24353 GCA_014805385.1 Levipalatum texanum
AATAAAAGTTGCACTTTTCGCTTTCTCGATGATACTGCTCGATATATATATATATATATATATATACGAAGGAATCAAATGCAGGTCTGCACGAAATCTGAGGACTACGAAGTACGATCTGAAACGGTGTGGCTTACAGAAGAGGATAACCGCGGTATCGTCAGACTAAGCTTCGAAGTCTGCAATAAGGCGGCATGGATACAGAAATCCAAAGATTGTTTTACTTGATTCATTGCACGCGGTGTCAGGGAGTTTCAGATCGGTTTTACGTTCATTTTTCAATTTGGGGTTATTTTTTAGATAATGTTGATTTGCTGCTCTTTTGCTGATAAACATTTCGATTATGCATCTCGATTTCAGCCATATTTCTTGGAATATCTCGAACAATGGATGGATAGAAGATAGGCCAGCATGGTACAAAGTTGGTGCCCGCTGGTTATTGCAATAATAGAAGGCTGATTGTGAGGAATAAACGATTGGGTGTGAAGGATATCCTGCTTTGTATCTCGGGGAGAGTCTTCTTGATATTGGCGATCGCTAGATTACGTATAAAGGCATAAAACAACGAAGATGCGATGACCAACCTCGCAGCCAAGTTGCACGCTCGCATTCAAGCTTGAGTGTGGCATCATAGATATTGTCGGCAACCCGAAGCGTGCTAATTCCCACGCTCGGATATTACCAATGACGGACTACGTGCATCCTTGATTTAGCTCTTTTATCGCCTTTCCGTGTTGGATTGAATCACACGGGTCATGAAACGGGGCTCGAAGAGGTAGATCAAAAGCGAGCACAGTCCGGTATTGGTCTTCTCCGGGCGGGGGAATTAGGACGATTCGGGTTCTCTGCAATAGCACTTGTGGATGCAGGACAATTCATCTCACAAGGGTCTCACAAGACCGGTGTTGGCCTATTGAATCGAGACTACGCATTCGAAAGAGCTCGAAAAGGGTATATATGAATAGGTATATATGAATCATCGACAATTGCGAAACGACATTGTGCGCGCGGTCGGAATCCGTAATAGATGCGCGGTTTGGCCCATTTGAGACAGCCTGTCTGGAATGGGCCAAAACGAGCGTCTATTATTCCCACAATTCCCACAATGTCGTTTCCCAATTATCGATGGTTCGGAAATACCTTGTTTTCGAGCTCTTTCGAATGCACATAGTCTCATTCCGGTTTGACAACACCGGTCCGAACACTTCCCTTGTCAGAACGTAATCGCTTCTCGGCCTTTTGGATAAGATCAAAGAGTACGTGCCCTTGGAAGAAGAGGCAGGTATTGTCGATGAAATTAACCATACGGAATGTACGCTGGTCGCCCTCCTCACTAAACGCAGTAACGATGGTAAAAATAGCAAGCTTGCAGGCGGTACGGATCTTTCAACACGCGATTCGAGAAACATCTCTCACATGCTCAAGCTGGCATCATTTTCTTTTATTCATTTCACATACCAGCGCCCGATTAAAATTTTTTTACTGCGTTTAGTGGGGAGGGCGACCAGCGTTATGACCCAAAAAAGCTCCTTTCAATTACCTATCGAACGCGCCCAAGAACGCCCGAAATGGCTGAATCTGAAGGATTTTATGAAGGTGAGAACAAAGTGACCGAAGACTTTTGCACACTACTGTATGTATAGTGGTAGTGCCCAAGCTTGTCCTTTTAGCGTTCCGACTGTTCTATCTCCATTGTTGTTTCTCATTTCTCTAACTCTCTCACCAGGTTACAGACAGTGGAGATTGATTCGCACCTAGGTGCGAAGGTCTACGACACCGGGTACGGTATTGTCGCGCACCGAAACGTGGCGCATTGCCAAGGTTGCATGGGAACGTGATGCACTTCAAAAATTTGCTGCGTTTTTTTTCAAAGCGTTTAAAGTGCATGTGCACTTTCGCCTGCGTCTGCATTTTAGCATATTTTATCCACAATTTCCACAGCTGTTTTACGGACCGGAATCTTGCTCCTACTCCTTCTTTAAAGGGTCCCAGCCACGAAGACTGTTTTGAAAATATCGTTTGAATTTTGCACGATGCCTGAATTTCAGGGAAATGACACAATTGTGTACTCGTTCGCCTGCGACCGTAACACAAAAGTGTACGACTATTTGACGGACGACACAATTGTGTACGGATTTGTTCCTGGGAAACACAATTGTGTCGTTTCCCTGAAATTCAGGGGTTCAAATTTCCGTTTTTTGCGTCATCCACAATCGGTCCGAACCCATTCTCATGCTAAGAATGGTCACGCCAGACCATCGTGGCAGGGACCCTTTAAGATGCCCTTTACCAATCGAACCGGTCGTTATATAATTGGGATCCACGCCATTTCGAATCTTTGACAAAATATATTATAGTAAAAATGATTTTACCCTCTTATTCAGGACAAGCAGAAAAAGCGAATGCCGGAAAACTTGTTCTTTCTCATGGATCCGACGGAGTTCTTCTGATATCCAATCGCTCGTTTAAGAATTCAATTATACGGAGAGCTCGCATGAGCAGTATTTACTAATGATGTATACACTCGATTTGTATGCTAACAAAGCTTTCATCTCATTTTCAGTGTACGGTCCTGCAAGAGTGCGAAGTTATACCCGACACAATCCCCAGAACATTCGAGCAACGTATTTCACTCTATCCAGCAAAGATGTTAAACGAGCGATAAACCTTGTACGCTAAAATATTTCTTTATCTCTCTCGTATCAACTACAATTCGGCCTTCTCGTTGGCGGAGGGCTCTTCGTGGCAGAAGCCGAGCGCGGTGCAGCCGTGGGAGGGAGTCTCGCCCCGCCCGATACGGAGGATCATCTCGTCCACGGACTGAATTATTATTGTAGAGAATTCTTAGCGTTCTAATTCCCACGCCCGAACAATACCAACAACGGACTGCGCTCGCTTTTGATCTTCCTCTTCGATCCCCTTTCATGTTCCGTATGATTCAATAGGCCGTGAGATGTGGCAAAAATATCCAAATGTACGGTGCACTTAGCCCGTCATTGGTGTTGCCCGAGCGTGGAAATTAGAACGCTTCGGGTTTTCAACTAATTATCGGCGTTCCAAGGCTTCTAAAATATAGTTCTACTCGCGGCGAATCCGCCTTAAATATCTCAGCTTTGTAAAGGACTCTTATGGCTACAATCTCTCGAGCGCCAAATAGCAACTATTGAGAACAAGCTCGAAAACAGCCCAATATGTCTTATGGGAGCTGAACTATTTCAAGCGAAATCGAGTTTAACGATAAGTATGAATGTCGATAATTTTGGGCACCTCTCTGAAGTGCTTCTTGCAGTCCTTGGCGGCGGTGGCATAGCTGTTGCAATGTTGTACTATCTGAACGGATGCCTCTCCTCCCCCACCTCCGCCCTCACGACTAGGATTGGCAAAGGCGGACGATAAGACTAGCGAAGAAAGGCAGGCTAACCAGTTTCCCACCTTCATGTTCATCCAGTTCCTGCTCGGGTCGACGAGCAGCGATTCGCCTTGCTTTAAATGTAATTTTTGAAATTGTGAATGTCATCAGCGGGAGAACAGTTTCTAAGACTTCGTGGCTATAAATGATAAACTCAGTCAATTTGTGAGGATTACCTATTATGCGAGTCCACAACATTTCCACTGCTCAAATGCGGATGCAATAATTCTGTTCATCTGGACAATGCTAGTAAAGATTTGAAAGTGGCCGAGCAGAGGGGTTGATAGTTTCCGTCCTAGGAAGCCTTTGCACGTTAAAAATTAAATTTTTGAGTACGCGCCAACTCGTTACTGTTCCACGTCAGACAACGTGTCTCTCGATTCTGCATGGTTCCGTCCTATCAATGCTCACCTCGAAAATGTGTTGGCACTCGCGGCAGAGCCATTGTCTTGTCTTCTCCACGAACTGAGCAGAGAAGGTGGGAGGGAGAGAGGAGAGGGTGACTTACCATGACCTCGTCATTCTTGACAAAGTCTATGGCACGTACTAGTACGACGAGGAGGAGGCAGAGGAGCGGCAGTCGGGCCATGGCCGAATCGATCGTGGGGAGACTCTTATCAATGTGGTTGCAGGGTTGCGATTGCATTACGAGCACTATCGGAGAGTGCGATAGAACCATCTGTCCCATTAGATCGATCCGACCTATTTTACCTTTCCGACAAACTCGACTTATCCGAAACATCGTCACATCCGACCCATTCGACCCAACCTACACTATGTCTCATCCGACATAATCATCTGCTTCTCAACAAGACAATCTAATTCAGTCAGCAAAATGGTACGTATTGTCTTAGCCAGTTTTGAGCTTTTAAAAATGGTATTGGTTTGAATCGGAATCTCAATCCCACCTCAGCCGATCTTCCCTAGTGAGTACTATCGGAGAGCTCAACACAATTTCGGTTCGCATCATCCATTGCGCCCTTATCCAGTGAAACATCACCTCTGCCTGATAATCAACGCCACATTCCAAGGGCTTAGTCTTGCTTCGCTTTTCATATGCTCGCCCATTCCGTCCACCGATACATCAGACACCCTCCAGCACAAAATGCACAGCAAACGTATTCGTAAGGAACTGACCGGGTTCGCAGTGAACCTCGGCAAAGTGCTATTTAGAAATACGGGATTGACATGGGATGCACTTGACCGGAGACCTCTACCACTGAGCTACACCCTAGTACGGCGCCCATCCGTGTGCCGCCGCCGGATACACGGTGTTCTAAGTGCTTATTGCCGGCGGAATTAACGTTCCGGACAATACGTTCATTGCCCTACGATCTCTCTCCACTGTTCTCTTGTTGGCTGGCGGTTAAAGAAGCAAGAGAACTATGGAGAGAGTTCGATGAGCGTATTGTCCGGAACGCTAATTCCGCCCACCATACCGAGGAGCCACCAAATGTAGTTTTCCGATATTGCCTTTTCCGACTTACTACGGAACCTTATATGTCTCATTTACCACTGTCCAAGACAGCTTCAAGATGTTTATCAGGGATAGGAGGGGACATTTCAGCAGAAATCGATATGGTCTAGTGGTTGTCAACTCCTAGCACTGTTTGAGAATCGAGTAACCTATGGCGTGGCGTTTTGTTTCTTCGAGGCACTGTGCTGCGCCGCTGATTTACATTCGAAACGTTTATTCAAAAGGGGTAATCAGCAGAAGTCGATGTCAGCGCAGATGGTGTGGTAGTTGACTCCCTGCCTGGTTTCGTCGAGAATCTTCTGTTTGACCTGAGTGAGATCTTTCGTCGGGCCATTTATAGAGATACTCACGGCCTCGAAGTCGTTCTTGCATATCTTGTAGATGTCCTGGATACCGTAGCAGTACTTATCGATCTATAATAACATTACTTCTGGTCCGATTGTGAGCTCAAACATGTTTGTCCATCCAGTGGTCGTCGACGTTCGGCGTCTCGGATGCTTGCTGAAGAGGGAAATTAAATGGAACGACTGAGGGTGGTGTCAGCAGGGCACCATGGCAAAGAATAATCGAGGAGAAATAATGATTGAAACCCGGAATCATCTGGTCATGTCTGAAAAGCAGTACCACTGAGCTATACCCCATGCCCCGACTATAGAAATATTTCCGCCTCATTAGGGAACAGAGATACACGAGTATGAGGAGGTTACATGCCGTCTAACAGGGGTATAGAGGAGGTACAGAGGAGGGGGGAGGAATGAGGAAAACGAATTGAGGGAGATTACCTTGCAGAGTTCCTTGCAGGTGCCGCAGAGGACGCCGTGCTGAACCTTGGCCTGCGAGGCCACAGCGAGAAGGAGGACAAGGAAGAGAAGGGTCTTCATGGCTGGAGAACTCGATGGAGCTGGCAATACCTCAAGATAAAAGCTTATATAAGCCTCTCCTCGCTCCTGATCTTACGATTCACTCGTGATCGAGAAGCAAGGCGAGTTTTATCGTTGTCAACACATATGGACTTTGGTTCGGGTTCACGAGCAAATGTGCACATTTCTGAAGCAAACATCATGTCGATACTATCTATGCTCACAGACTGGACCATCGCTTCTTTATCTGTGTTTGTTTTGAGCTTCTTTGAAATGAACAGGCGCCTGCGGAAAGGGCTATGAGCGGAGTTTATTAGAATATCGTAGAGAACCCGAGGCGTTCTAATTCCCACGTCCGGACAACCCCAATGACGGACTTCGCGCGCTTTTTATCTACCTCATCGAAACCCTTTTCATGGCCCGTGTGATTCGAACGACCATGAAAAGAGGCGCGAGGAGGTAGATCAAAAGTGAGCAGTCCGTCAATGTGGATATTCGGGCGTGGGAATTAGAACGCGTCGGGTTCTCTACAATAACAGAATTCAGCTCGACAAAGTGGCCGGCTTCGTTGTCCCCATTCTTGAGCATTGGCAATGGTGAACAGCTGCAGAATGACATGCAAAGATAAAATGGCATACTTTCTCCCCTCTTCCCATTTCCATCTTCACTCTTCCCCTCCTTCCGCTCTCTTTTTCTTCCTCTCTTCTCTCTCAAGAGAGCTGTGGAGAGATCGCTGGGCGATGAGCGTACATTCCGAATGGTCAATTCCGCTACAATAATATTATTTTGTTTCTGTGCCTTATCGAAGATGGAATCGATGAGCCAGCGAGTTGAAACGCTCTTTCCGTGTCTTATCAGATAGCTCTACCAGGCGTCGGCGGCTCTCGAGCCGTAAAATAGGGTGAACGGTCGAATCGAAGACTGAAAGTCGCTCTCACATCAGCAAATTTGAAAAAGCAGTATATTTGCGATATTTTTGTTGGAATTTTATCATGTTTCTGTAATGCATCATTTCAGATGAACGGCACTTGTCGCGCCCAACAAAACAAGGTACCGAATTCCATTTTGTTCTGAAAAGTGCTGTTTAGATAAAGGAACTGAAGCTTCTCTTCGAGAACGGAGTGTTGCAAGAAGAACACTGGCAGCTACTGGCGAACTGCTTCCAGAAGATGTTTGTTTTTTCCGAGCAATAAATATATTTTATTATATTTAGTCGTAGCCTCGCTGTGGCCTCGCGAGCCACGATACAACATACCGAACAATTTATCCTGGACACAATCAAGGAATGTGCAAATAATTTGATGCGAGTATTCTCTAGTTAATTCTTTATAGCATAACGAATTTTGCAGCCAGCAAATTACGCCCGGACGTAAAGTTGATTTGTTTTGCTGTACTGGAGACCGCTGAATTGAAATCATTCTACAATGTGAGGGACTATAATTTCATTTATTGAAAAATTATTTTTCTAGCATCGCGAACAACTGTATTCGAAGCTCCTGTCGATTTTCGATGCTCTCACGCTGGAACAACGAAAATCTTTTGGATGTATCCTTTATGACAGCCCTTCTGTATTAGGGGAGTGAATGTGATGCTATTCGAGACGTCGATTAATCGAGACAAATGAGACGTCGCGGTATTCTGACGTCGCCTACCCAATTAATCGAATAGGAATCGAGACAGACCTAACTGCAGACGATTAATCGAGCATCACATTCACTCCCCTATTCTGTATGATTACTATATCGCTTTTAAAAAAATCGTCGATCTCTCAGGATTATTTTACATCAGGACGTGACTTATTCAATAGATTCGCTGCCGTCGATTTCGGTAATCCTCAAGTGACGGTGTCCAGGGACTACAATTATCTAAGTAAGTCTGTTACCGTGATCTATGCAAATTCCGTGGAGTCCCTTATGATGTACTCTAAAAAATGTCCCGAAATTAAATTAGGAACGTATATGAAGAAACAATGTGGCCAAAAATCTAATACCAATAATAATTGATGAACCTAAGATGAAGTGTTGCAGGTTGCATTTTTACGTATGCAATTCCTCGATCCAGCGCAGCTTTGGACCTCCTTGTAAGATGCTCTAAGCTTTTACGATTCATCCGATGTTTTCAGATCGAGATGCATCGTAAAGTGGATCGCAGTGACACACGCTATCTTTATGTAGGGGCCGCAAGCTCCGCCCACTTTGGGGGGGATATGAAATCGCCAAAAAGCGGCCGATTGAAAGCGCAAGGCGCATACTGCACCAAATGTGTCGATCAAGTGCTCATTTTGTAGCTTATTCAATTCTCCACAAGCTAGTAGTGCGCCGAAATCGTGAAAATGTATTCAGAACGGAAAATATTGAGCTTGAAAAGTTGACGATTGGAATTCGAGTCCCATTTTGCGCACGAATCGAGGTACGGTTAATTCCAGAGACAACTGCATGACTTTGGCGCACTTCTACGCTATTCGTATAACATTAATCTAGCTCTCGCCAAAAAACCAGGCCTTAAAACTCGATATTCACGCTGCGCTTTTTAGTTTTATGCGAACACCTCGCAGTCACAGTTCGAACACCACGATTTTCCCTTGAAATATGAAGTGGGGCTAATTCCACAAGCTATGGATCACGTTCAACTCGTTATTTTTCAATAAGGAATCCATAAAGCGTCAAAACGAGCCCTTGATCGACTGTTTTGGTGAAGTATTCGAGTTGTTATGAGAACTTTTACTCGGGCACGAAGCTAAGCGGTGGGGTGCTTCGCGGCCCGCCTTTTGGCCCCGCGTCCCAGTCCCGCTTCGCGGTTTTTTTGTGGTCATAACTTTGCGCAGACATGAGATATCGAAAAACGATCAAAAACATGATCTATGCCAGACCATGACCTAAATCCGGAACTAAAGTTCATGGGACCGTTTCGGAAATTCTGAAACAGGTTGCGGTCCCTATCTTTATGCTAGTAAGATCTGGTTAATAGAGCGACTCATCAAGCAGTACTGCGAGAAAGCCAAGCCGACGCAGGTTAACGCATTACATTTTCACTATCGCACAAAAACAAAGGGCATGTTTCAAGAAAGTTCCATTAATTCTTTTGAATACCCTTCTTCGACTGAAATGAAGTACATTCTTCAGGAAGACGATATCAAACTCGTTGAATTGGCGATGAGAAGCACACGCGTGCAAAGCGACCTCGAACCCAACCCCGATGTATTTAGAAGGATTGCGAGTCTCCATTTCGAACGGGTTACAAGCGTATGTGGAGTGATTCTTGCGATGCTCCAAGCCGAGCGCACAACTCATCTCAAATCTACTGTTCTTGCTAACATCAAAAGCACTCCAACGCACAACTTCTAGACAAAAAATAACAAAAGAAAGCCGATTTTGATAATTTTCCGTTTTTTTCCAAAATTTTCCTTTTTTTCCGTTTTTTCGATTTTCCTTTTTTTCCGTTTTCCTTTTTTTCCGTTTTGGGTTTTCCGCACATCCCTGGTATATACCAGTCGGATCCGACCGCGGGAGGAGCGAAGGTAAAATGGCATCTGCAACAATGGAATCTTCTGAAATTCTACACATAAGTCTTGGGCGAGTTGTTCGTGAGCCATTCCGTAAGAGTCTTCGCACAACAAACTTTTCCAGTGGCGTCCATTTTAATGCTTAGCTTCTTACGTATTCGGTGTTAGACATGCCACTGAGTGGCAGTAGACGGTGGTCCCACCCCACCCCCACCTATATAAAAAGCATCATTCTAATGAAGAATAAAATTACATTCATTTCCTTGTTGTGCACAGTGTTTGTAAAAAGGTATAAATTCCTTCTCAATACCTTCTTAAGGCGAATCAGTCTCTCAATTCACACAAGAGTGTTTTACTCAACAATTTGTCATTAATAAAATGTGTGTTGAATCACCGACGTTTCGGAAGGGACGTGACTTGCCCTGGAAACATTCCGCCATTTCTTTCTTTTCTTAATTCACCGTGCGGTCGGGGCTTTCATTTCTCTGTTTGCAGTCCACGTAGTTCGACCGCGGCGAGTCCGTCACCTTCTCTGTGCCGCAGCTGTTTCTAGAAGGTCAGCTGCTAGTTTGTGACGCGTCGCTGCTTGTCTCTTGTCTCCGTCGGGAAAAAAAGCTCTCTCTCGCCTGAATGTCGATCGTGTACTCTCTATCTTTCCTCCCTCTCCGCACGCTCTGCTCTCTCGCGCGCGCTGCCTGGGGGTGAATGAGTCGGTGTGTGTGTGAACATGCGACCTCTTCTTATCCCCCTAACGCCCTGTGCACACTGCCCCGGTGTTTTCGAGGATAAGAGGATAGCCTTCGATTCCGCACGACCGTCGTTCAAATCCTTCGGCTGCGGTTTTTGTCAGAGTTTTCAGGCGAAAGTACTTACTTCCCTAACCAAAAGTCAAACTAGGATAGCTAATTAAGCTTCTCAAAATAAAATTATCATATTCAGCTTAGTGTTCTTATATGTATGTGGTTTCATGGGCTTATATGGAATAATTACAAATATGGGTACCCTGTGACTTCCCTACATGGTGTTGTGCGTGGGTGTGGAACCATAATAGGATGCTTCACGCCCACGCATAACGCCATATATGGGACAGGTCGGCGAATACAAGTACTTACTTTCCTAACCAAAAGTCAAACTAGGATAACTAATTAAGCTTCTCAAAATAAAATTATCATATTCAGCTTAGAGTTCTTATATGTGGTTTCATGGGCTTATATGGAATAATTACAAATATGGGTACCCTGTGACTTCCCTACATGGTGTTGTGCGTGGGTGTGGAACCATAATAGGATGGTTCACGCCCACGCATAACGCCATGTATGGGACAGGTCACAGGGGTACCCCTACCGTGTGACATCAAGAAAGACAAAAAAATCGGAAAACATGGATTATGTTCATTGGAACCAATCAGATAAATCTGTAAATCAGATCTGAAATACTGTTAGCATGGGAGAAAAAGAATGGACACTACTTTTTCCACTTTTCCTGGAGTTTCGCCTTGCGTAACCTTGGAAAATCTTAAAAATTTTCCGTTTTCCGTTTTCCAAAATAAAACGGAAAATAAAAAGGAAAACTTTTTTTCCAAAATATTCCGGAAAAACGGAAAAAAAACGGAAAACGGAAAACGGAAAATAAACAACCCTGGTATATACCAGTCGGACCCGACCGTCTTATGTTACAAAATCAATATTTCAGAGAACCGGTGATCACGGAATAATCTCAGCGATAATCTTCTTTTCACCTAAGACGTCGGAGATGTCAGCGAAATGGTTACTAATGCGTTGCCCGTTCTCAGTCGCTGTTTCGAGGTAGGGATATTACGGATCGTACTGGGAGGATCATATTGTGTTAGCAAAAGATCTTTCAAGTTTCGCTGGGATTCCCGTTGTTCATGATAAATCCTCAGCGTTAGAATGAAACATTGAGTTTCGTAACAAAAAGTTGTGAATTTGAGGCGGCTTCCTGGTCGGCTCTCACAACTTGATGATTGATCCATGAGCACGAGGTTCGAGGGTGCATTTCAACGACGCAAAAAATTGTTGTCTGGGAAGTAATATAAAGGGAAGATATACTGCCGAGCTAGTTTTCATCATCATAATATGTTTGGTTTGTGAGGTCGGTATGGTCGATAAGCGATTCCGAAAAGCCAGCACTTCAGTGAACACATTACAATTAGGAAAGGGCGATCTGTCAAATGTGTAGACCATAGCGACCTTCCCAGACAACAATTGCCTATAGCTAATTATTAGCGTTGGCAGAAAAGATCGGAAATGTATGGCATCACTTTCTCTTCAGTGAGAGCCAAATTAAGAGACAATCTAACAACATACTTGTGTAATACTGCAGTAAATTTTCTTGTTCAGAAAAGGCAGATGATGCGGAAGCCTGGGAAGTTTTTCGACCTCATGGAGGAAATGGAGTCCTTCTGATATTCGCGTCATGCCTGACGACTGGCCTATTTGAAGTTCGCCTATTCACAAATGCGACATGAAGTCTTCTTACAAGGAGGTATAAAGCTGCCCTTGATCGAGGCTTAGCATCAGGCAAAATGCAGCCTGTAAATTTCATCTCATTGATTGGATAAACAGAATCACCAATTTTGACAGTATCATAATATTTCATTTCCCAAGTTGTGGGGACGCAGAATTCTTATATAACGAGAGAGAACTGATCGGAACCAACCAGACAGGAAACACTGCAGTATTCGCATGTAAAACTATACACTAAAGAGAAATAGTTAAAGAAGGCGTAGCAGGACAATTTTGGTTGATTATTAATCTCAAAATTTCCCGGAAACGACGAGCGAACTACTCAGAGCAAAGCAGCGAAATGATCCATCTTCTGCGCTTGAAGATAAGTAGATCATTTTGCCGCTTAGCGCTGAGTAGTTCGCGCGTCGCCTCCGCACCACTTTACCGGACAATAATAGCAATAAAACAATCATTCCGCATCGAATAGATATCAGATTTCACATTATAGTTAGCACCAAAGCACAAAAAATCTGCACCCGCGAAATAGTGTGGCGCTAGAGCTCGAATCGCACATTGAAATTCGCGCTTCGCCGCGAATTCGCAATCTACAATTTGTTGAGGTCCGTTTCTAATGGCGCATTGTCTTCCTTCAATCGTACACAATTTTGGATGGACTCATCCAGCAGCTTACACTCGCTACTTGATAAGGTTCCGTTCTCAGTTCTGTTTTTCAGTTTGCAACTAAATTTTTATAATTGCGAATTCTGCAAATGATATTATTTCCCTTTTCTGCAAATATAAATATGATACTCATTTCAGCTCAACGAACTGAGGCCAATTCTCACGAGTGGCAAGATTGAAGAGGAGCACTGGATCTTCCTTGCGGATTGTTTGGAGAAAGTGTGCGTTATTCGCTAATGTTATTTTGAAGGTCTGGCGGAATTAACGAGAAACTATTGGTTCGCACAACAGAACTTGTAAATCGTTCCGCGCTCACACTGTCGTTAACGGTTCCTACCTGCGAATTAAACAACTGGAGCGCATCGAGTTCTCTTGGGCACGGTTTATAAAGGCGTACCCAATCGAACATGATGTTTATCAATTGTTTAGTTCGCAGATAGGAAACCACTAGCGGCAGTGTCAGAGCGGAACGATTTACGAGTTCTGTGGTGCCAACCAATAGTCGACGACGTAATCAGGGCAAGAGAGGAAAATGTGATGTAAATATTTAAATCAAACTAAAAGGAAAAATGACCACCGCTAAACTCACAGACACCATTTTAGGCGCGACATCGATAATGGCGAGGAACTAATCAACAAAACAATCGGGGAGTGCGGGCAAAACTTGATGTAAGTGCCCTAGAATCAAACTTCTTCATGAGCAAGCTAAAATTTTGCAGCCGACAAATTGCTCCCGGTCGCACTGTAGATTTATTTTTTGCCGCGCTGAATGCCGATAAAACGGAAACATTCTTCACTGAGGTAAGGGAACTGAAATATTGTGTGAATTTAAAATTCGTTTTCCAGCATCACGAGCAGCTATTCAGCAAAATGCTCTCAATTTCTGACGTTCTTACTGTGAACCAGCGAAAGACTCTTGCACCTGTACTTCAACTGCCTGTTAGTTGGCCGACTTAAAAAATTGCAATAATTGCCTTTTCAGGATTTCAGAAGCCGATGCAACTCGGCTCTCGAGTTATGCAGAAGATTCGCTGCTTCCGATTTCTGCAACTCCAAAATGACGGTGCCCAAAGACAACGACTACCTTTGTACGTTAAGTTTTTGGTGCGCAATTTATCTCAGATCTGAATCTGAAAATATAAATATATCGAAAATCCGATCTGAAATAATAGATCTGAATCCACTATCGATTGAAAAAGCGAGAGCTCAGCGACGCATTTAGGATTGGGAAAATGTGACCCTTGATATGTTTTTTAACATACGAGATCAATTGCAGTTGAAATTATGCCGGAAGTTCATTTTACATCAGCTGCCCAGTATGACCGCCTTGTGAGTATTTACAATAATAATTAATCAAAGGATAATGAAAAAACGATGTTCTTGAAAGTGATAATCAATTATGACAAACTCATTTAAATGAGTCAATTTCGCCGGGGTTTGTAAAGAAAATGCAACGATCTTTTTTAAGGAAATGATTGCTTTAAAACAAATATTATACTTGCAGCTCGATATTTATAACAAAGGGATCATACTGGAATATTGCGGGTGCGGCTGCAACAAAGTTCGGTAGGTCATTGCGGTCCCTAAACATGTGAAATTAGCTTTGTGAAGAGTGTATAATCTTGAACGTTTTTCCCTCCGCATAATTTGCTTTGATATGCTGAATTTTACGTTTAATGATGGAGTCGCTTGCAGAGAATGTGAAGAAAATAAGCTCTCTGTAAGACGCCTGCGGTATATCGAGAGGAAAATTGGGGAATACTATTCCAATGGCGATCCTACGCAGGTATTACGAGTTTATTAGTCTCTTGCCAACTATCTGCAGAGAAATGAATGATGCAATCAAATGCCCTTATCAGATATGCATTTAATTTAGTCGGAACACTCTTTGTCGATCCACTGAATGACCCGGAAAAAAACATTTTTTTCAGGACGACGATAGGAAATTCGTTGACCTAGTAATGAGAAGCGCGAAGCAGTCACTCGAGGAATACTGGACTAATGAAGTTTTGACCAAGACGATGATTACTGCTCTTGAAGCACAACGAACGACGCCATGCAGGTTCCATAATTAGCCTTGTGCCAAAACACCTTCTCATTTTGCCACACATATATTATTGTCTGGCACCAAAAATGATCCGGAGGCAACGCGCAAGCCACTCCGCGGTAAGCAGCGCAATGAATGATCCGCGCGTGATTACGTTCATTACGCTTCCATGGAGTAGTAGTTGGAGTGTCGTATCCTCATCACGTTAATACCGGATATATCCGCGGATAATACTTCCTGCCATTTTATCCAATATTTTCGCATTTCACAATCAGCGGACATACAAACCAAGTAGAACATTTACTTCGATACCCAAAATTTAACGAAATGTTCAGTGTTGCTTAAATTCGAAGAAAAGGCAATCATAAAATAACATCTTCCAGGATATTGTGATATTCCTTTCAGCCTTGCTGATCACGGATTAGCCTCCGCGGCAACCTTCTTCCCGGACTTTTTCGGAAATGTCTGTAAACTACTGAAAGGGTGCCAATTTTCCGTTGCCTATTCACGGTGAGAGGAATTTTCATTTTTCAAAATTTATAGTTCTTTTTCATATGAAAGAATTAAACTTATCAATCGAATTGTGCCAGATAATTAGTGGACCAATTTTTGTTCGAGAAATTTTTGCATAAAGTTAATTCAAAATGAGAAGATTTTCAACATCTTTTTTCAGGAGGATTCCGCGTCGGCCCAAACACAATTTCGAGAGCTATTTTGTTCCTCTTTACGACTGTGCACCGAATGCAGGACAGAAGGTAGGCGATGCAAATGCGTGATGCAAGGAGTATAAACAACTTTAAAATGGGAGATAAAGAGGGCAGAAAAAGATCGAGCTAATTTATTGTGCTTTTGCTGCAAATTCAGTTGTTTTTTCGGACCGGACTCATCTTCCAACTCCATCCTAACCTTGTTTTAACGCTCTTTTTATCAAACCGATGAGTAAGGAATTTTATCTGCCCGGAGCACTTGTTTCAACTGATTTCAAATGAAGTGCAACTCCTTATTTTCCGCTGCAGTTTCCTGTCGCTAAATGAATTACAGTGCGGTGCAAAAGTCTTGCCACACTTTTTCATTGTGTCATATCTTTGGGATCCCTGATCGATGGGAGGGGGTCTTGGGCGGAAACTGTCGGGCATCGTCTGGCGCACGCTGCTGCATAGCACATGTAGCCTTGCAATGATGGCGCTATTTTATATGATTTTTATAAAAGAGGTAACTTTTCGGCTTATTTCATTGTTTACCCCAACTTTATTTTCGGGCCTCAAAAATTTGGTGATATTGTGCATACTACGCAGCAAGGTTATGCCTTCACGCACACCAAGTGGCATTGCGAGAAAAAATTTCTGCCGGGCATAGTATGCATCATTTCTCATGGATAGGATTTTCGTCCAATCGACATTTCAATTTTTCTCAAGTTTTGTCCATTTCAATTCTTCGGGAAAAAATGGGCGGATGCTGTGCTACTACCAGGCACGCTTCTCGGACCCTAGCGAACATGCATGCTAATTTTCATCGGAGTCGGGCTAAAGAACAGAGAGATATAGCGAAACAAACCATCAAACCGTCTCTTTTGAACTCACCAACTTGACAAATGGAGAATTCAAGAAATCTTCCACGGCAGTGGTCCTAGAGCCTCGGAATCTTGACCTATCCCTACTAAATCGGCCACGGGGAGTCGATTCCACATATTTACAAAATCCGTAATTTCCAGTTGTGCCTACTTTCCGGAAGCAGATTTTACGGAATCGGTCCTAGAGGCTCGGAGCTATGACCTACCCCCACTAAGTCGGCTACGAAAAGTCGATTCCGCATATTCCCGAAATCCGTAAATTCCGGAAATGCCTACTTTCCGGAATCGGATTTTACGGAATCGGTCCTAGAGCATAGGGAGCTTGACCTACCCCTCATAAGTCGGCCACGGGAAGATGATACCTCATATTCTCAAAATCTGTGAACTCCATCTTTTGGTCAAGCTCCCTATGCTCTAGGACCGATTCCGTAAAATCCGATTCCGGAAAGTAGGCATTTCCGGAATTTACGGACATCGGGAATATGCGGAATCGACATTTCGTAGCCAACTTGCTAGTGGGGGTAGGTCATGGTCCCGAGCATCTAGGACCGATTCCGTAAAATCTGCTTCCGGAAAGTAGGCAAAACTGGAATTTACGGATTTTGAGAATATGCGGAATCGACTCCCCGTGGCCGATTTATTAGGGGTAAGTCAAGATCCCGAGGCTCTAGGACCACTGCCGTGGAAGATATCTTGAAATAACCATTTGTCAAGTTGGCGAGTTCAAAATAGACGGTTTGATGGTTTGTTTCGCTATATCTCTCTGATCTTTAGCCCGATTCCGATGAAAATTGGCATGCATGTTCACTAGGGTCCTAGGTGCGTGAGCGGTAGTAGCATAGCTTCCGCCCATTTTTTCCCGAAGAATTGAAATGGACAAAACTTGAGAAAAATTGAAATGTCGATTGGACGAAAATCCTATCCATGAGAAATGGTACATAGTGCAAATGGAAGATTAGCACGTGCGGAGAAAAACGACACCTCAAGTATGACATTTGGACGTTCCGTTCCTGACCTATGGAATTTTGTATAAATTCAACACTCATTTTCGAGAATTTGCTATGCCTGGCAGAAATTTTTTCTCGCAATGCCACTTGGTGTGCGTGAAGGCATAACCTTACTGAGTAGTGTGCACAATATCACCAAATTTTTGAGGCCCGCATATAAAGTTGGGGTAAAAATGAAATAAGCCGAAAAGTTACCTCTATTGTAAAAATCATATAAAATAGCGCCATCATTGCAAGGCTACATGTGCTATGCAGCAGCGTGCGCCAGACGATGCCCGACAGTATCCGCCCAAGATCCCCTCCGAACGATCAGGGATCCCAAAGATATGACACAATGAAAAAGTATGGCAAGACTTTTGCACCGCACTGTACGTCAAGGAGATGGTGTAACTGCTATTCTATCTCATTGTGAATGACTGAAGGAATGGGAACAGGTAGTTCGAGAAATTGGCTTTCCCCGCACGCCGGGTCTCTCTCTCGGCGATTCTCCGGGCCGATAGGAAACGGAATGCGATTCTCCGGACCGATTGGGATCGAATTTGGGGGGTGGGGGGGATTTCCGCGAGCCGATACCGGACGGCCGGATATAGATCCGGTTGATGTCTCCGAGTGCCGCTTGTCTACCCTGAACGAGACGTGGTGGCGTTTTTGCTCAATTTGAACAAGCATGGTGGTGTTCTATGCAATGTTCCTAACTACTTATCGTTAGTTAAGATTATGAGACTCAATTTCGGCCACCTTTTTAAGGAGTTTTCTGACTGTGAGATGAAATTCAGGTAGACGCTCTGTGAGCCGAAGAGAAGGGACAAGGTCCAGGGCAAGAAATAAGAAATTCGAATGGCGATTTTCCAGATTACTGTAGTTGAGGAACAAATCCCTGGCGACGATTTCAATCCTGTCGCCATTCCCCCATGAATTGTTGAGAACGATAAAGTGCGATAACCTGTAAAGATCAGGAAATGAGGGAATTGTGAATCATCAATTGACCACACATCGTCGCGGAGCCATTATCATAAATTATTGTGGACAGGCAGCTGTTGCCACAATAAACAGGAGGACTGAAAATTAGGCATACAAGGAGGATTTTTATATCCACCTTGTCCTTAAATATCGTACCTTTGGCGTATTTCGCTCGAAAAACCGTATGATACGGTATGCATACGGAATAAAAGCGTATGCTTGAATCTCGTAAAAGCATCGAATCACTCCGGTTTTGTTTTAGGCATTTTTTTCCGCCCCGTATTTCCATAATTCCAAGCAAAAACGAAATGAAACAACGCTGCTAACACAGCAAACAAGCAACAGTTTCGGCAGAAAAGTTACGCTGGTTAGCGGGCAACACTCTGCGTAGTGGCCCGCCAGCCAGGCCAGTACGCAGAGTGTTGCCCGCTAACCAGCGTAA
>JACMIG010000970.1:7050-21002 GCA_014805385.1 Levipalatum texanum
CCCCCCCCCCCCCCCCCCCCCCCCCCCCCCCCCCCCCCCCCCCCCCCCCCAGTTCCAACCTGCTTCTCGGCAGCCTTCATTCCGTGCATGAACTCGTCGTGCTTCTGCATCTGCCTCTTGACACCCGCGAGATCGACGAGGGCGATGTCCTCCTGCTCGAGGGCCACGCCGAGAGCCTCCTTCTCCTGGAACATACAACGTATTTTATTTTATCAAATTATATTTCATTAAATTTATTAATGTACGGTACCTGGAGCCAGTTGCTGGTCTCATCGGCCTCCTGGTCGAATTTGTGGACGAGTCTCGCTCCCGCCAAGGCGACCTTGCGCTCGTTAGCGGTCTCGTTGACCGTCGTCCACAGGATTTGGAGGTCCGTTCCCTTCGTGCGGATCGAAGCGGCGTACGGGTGGTCTGGAAGGGTTTATTTAAAATGATAAATCATTTTTAAAGATTATGAAATGAATTTAAATAAATGAATAATAAATGCTTACTAGCTCTCAGCTGCTCCTCTCCACTCCTCTGCACGGCGGCGACTCTTTCTCCCGTGGCGGCGAGTTCTCGAACGATGGTCTCGAAAGCCTCGATGAGCTTGTCGCAGTCCTCGAGGTCCCTTCCGTAGTCCTCCGAACGGGCGGCCGCCTCCTTCTCGCGGAGCCAGTCCACCAGAGTGTCCACCTAGAATGTATTTCAATATTTTTAATATTATCAAAAATTCCCTACCTTGCGGACGAAGTCGTGGTAGGTCATGGCGTTCTGGAGCAGCTGCCTCCTCTTGTTGCACTCCCTCACGAGTTCCGAGTACGAAGTCTCGAGACGGCCCTTTCGTGCCTGGATCTGAAACGAGAGGAGGTGAGAGTGGAGGGCGGGGAGGGGGAGTACCTGGGTGGCATCCCTGTGTTCAGCGGCCACGAGTCGATCTGCAGTCTTGGCGAGTCGATCGACTTCCTCTCGGAACTTGTTGACGTCCTTGTCCAAGAGTGTGAGTCTCCTCTCCTGACTGGCAGCAGCTGCGGCGTCCCTTCCCGTCTCCTGGTTGGCAGCGAGGGGCATTTTCTCCTTGATCCAGTGCTCGGCTTCCGCCACTTCGGTGTAGAACTTGTGAGCGAGAATGGCGCCCTTCAGCCGGTGGTTCCTGTCCTCGACGGCCTGTCTCAGCTGGAGGAGGGAAGAGGCGAGGCGATCGATGGTCTCTTGGATGGAGTGGGCGGCGAAGTGTCGTCCATTCACCATCTCCGCCCCTCTCGCCTCGACCTCGTGGATGGCGGACTGGCGGGACTCGAGCTCGTTCTCGAGTGCCGTGTGCTTCTTGGCCAGTGACTCGGCAGCGTGAAGGGAGTCTCCGCAGTCGATGGAACGGGCGAGGGGAAGGCGATCGGCCAGCCACTCCAGTTCCTCTGCCGCCTGTCCTTGCCACACGAACAGCTTCCGAGCCTCGCGGAGGTTGTCGCCGCGGATGCGGACGGGGTAGGCGAGGGACTTGTAGCGGGCGTCGATCTTCTCCGCCTCCACAAGGAGGGACTCCGAAGAGGAGGAGCTCTGGAGGACAACAATTAATTGTTTTTATTTAGTATTTAATTACCTGCGTCCTCAGCTCTCGTGCCTTCCTCATTAAATCCTCGACAGCATCGGCCCTTCCCTTGATCTGGGCATCGACTGCCTCCACCTTCCTCATGAGCTCCTCCACCGAGTGGAGGTCTCTGCCGTGGTCGTCGCTGGCGAGCTCCGTCTCCACCTTGTCCAGCCACCTCTCCATGTCTTCGATCTGCAAGGAGTTTCTTATCCTCCTCTCCCTCCCTCCTCCCTCACCTTTCTCTGCAGCTGATGGGCCTCGTACGCATCCCTGAGTCTCTGCGTCTTGAGCATGCTCTTCTGCTTCAGTTCCTCCCATCCTCCTCGGACTTCCCTCAGTTGTTCGGCGACCTTCTCCTTGTTGTAGTGGTGCTCCCGGATGAGGTTCTCTCCAGCGTCGACAACAGTGTGGAGTCTTTTCTCGTTCTCTGCCAGTTCCGAGTCGAAGGCGAGGTGCTGCAAAGGGTGGCCATCGACCTTGTCTTCCCTCCTCTCCTACCCTCTGCAGTTTGCTCCTGAGATTGGTGGGGTCGAGATAGCTCTCGTCGTACGCCATCTGAAGCTTGGCCGTGATCCACGTGATGAGCTCGCTGCACGAACGGAGGAACTCGTGGAATCTGGAAGAATTTGAGGTTGTAGATTAGTCGGCGCACCATGTTGGTGTAGTAAACGTCGGCGTGTGTCAATTACAGTAACAACGTAATTGCAATACGATGACGTTTACTACATCTTCTACAGTATACCTGAGTGAGTCCGCAAGGAGTACTCTCCTTCTCCTGCATGCCTCGAGAAGGGCGTTGTGTCTTCCATTGATAGCATCGACCCTCACTCCGATGGCCTCGGAGTATTCTCCTCCGGGGGCAGCTCCGATCTTCTCGGCCTCCGCCCTCAACGTCGCCACTTTCTCCGACTGCGCCGTCAGCGTCTGCTCGAATCCTTCGTGTTTCTTGATCAGCAGCTGGACGGCATCGGGAGTCTCCCCGAGGTCGCCGCTGTTCAGGAACGCCTCCTTGCCCGTCAGCCACGAGTCCACCTGCAAATAATAAATTTATTTATTTAAAAACGTTGATTATTTTAATTAAATAAATCAAAATTATTATTACCTGGGACGCCTGCTCGCAGAATAGTTGGTACTCGAGCAGCCTCATCAGGGCAGCCCTCTTGGACTCCCATGTCTGTCTCAGTTGGTGCTCGCTGTTCTGCACTCTCTTGTGTGCCCGTTGGACCTCAGCCTTGTGATCAGGCTGCTCGGCCACGAGTCTCTGCCCCTCCTCGTGGAGTCCCTTCAGTTCCTCCTGGCGGGCGTCGATCTCGGCCTTCCTCTCGCTGTGAGTCTCGAGGAGGGCGCGGGCCTCGGCTGCCGACTTGGCCACGGAGTGAGTGTTCATTTTCTCTCGAAGGGCAGTCGACCACTGCTCCGCCTTGCGCACCGAGTCGAGATACTGCAAGGATAATAATTAATTATTTAATTGTTTATTTGATTTAATACCTTATGCAGCTTGTAGCTGCGGTCGAGATGGATGTTCCTGTGCTCGGCGGCGTCGGCGAGGACCTTCCAACTCTCCTCCAACTTCTTGAGTGCAGCCAGAATCCTCTCCCGTAGTGGAGGCTTCTTGGACAGGAGAAGCTGGGCGTCTTGGTCGTGTTGGATGAGCTTCTGGTGGATGACTCCCATGTCCCTCTCCAGTGCCTTCTGCTTCCTGACGAGGGCATCGACGGCCGCGAAGTCGCGTCCGAATTCCTCGCTCCTCATTGCCGTCGTCTTCTCGTGAATGCGCTCGTTCGTGTCGTCCACGTCGCGGGTGAACACGTGCACCTTTAATTAATTAAATTAGCTAATTAATTTAAGGAAAGAATATATTATTTTATTATTATGTTCCCACCTCGAGGGCGGCCTGCAGCTGCATCCTGTAGTCGTCGACCTTGCCGTGGAGACTCCTCCACGCCTCATTGATATGGGCCAGTTCCGCCTGGACTTCCTTCCTCGAGCTCCTCCCCTGGTGGATGAGCTTCTCTCCGAGTCTGTTCAACTGTTCGAGTGTCTGCTCGTCGATGGAGGAATCTGCCTGTGACCCGTCGAGCTTCTCTATGAGTAGTCGACAGTGTTCGAGGTCGTGTCCCATGTCGGCGGAGGCGACCATCTGCTCCTTCTCCCTCACCCACTCGAGTACTCGATGGACGAGTTGCTTGAAGGCGAGGAGGTCGCGGGCCTCCTCCAGGGCGAGGCTCTGCTCGTGGCACGCGTGTTCGAGCTGCCTCCATCGGGTGGAGAGGGCGTCGCACGAGGAACGGATAGTCTCGGTTCCAGGGGTGGAGGCCAGTTCCCTTCCGACGCGGAGGATCTTGTCCACGCGCTGCTTGTTCGAGGCCATCTCCGCCTGCAAGATTACGGTCATTCACTGCGTAGAGGATAGTCCAGCCCACCTCGAATGCCTGGTGCCTCTGCAGCCTCTTCATCTTATCCTCGATGGAAGTGAGTTGTCCCTGTCTCTCGGCCTCCACTCGAATCGCCTTCAGCCTCTCCTCGATCCACGCCTCCATGTCGACGATGTCCGATTGGAGCGAAGCCATTCGGAAGGCAGAGGCGAGAAGGGAACGACGGGATTCGATGTCGTGGTCGAGGACGCGGAGGGCGTCGTGGACCTGAGGAGAAAGCGCCTTGATCTTCCCCTCCTCTCCCATCCTCACCTTCCTCTGGAGTGTCTCGATATTGGTCCTCTCCATGTGTCGTGCCTGGACGAGGGCGGCGGCGGTCCGATCGGACTCCGTGACCCTCTCTCGAATGGCGGCGATTCCCTTGTCGAAGGTATCGAGTCTCCTCGTTGCCCCTTCCACTTCTTCCACCGTCGCTCCCGTCGCCGCCCCTCGGAGGGTGGCACTCTTGGAGTGGATCAGGGAGAGGATCTGCTTGGCCTCTCGCTGGAAGGCGTGCCACTGCACGACCTGCAAGGGGGGAGGGGAGTGGAGGGTGGAGGGGGAAGGGGGAGTACCTGGGCGAGATAGCTGGCACGGAGCTGCCACTCACTGCGGAGACGGGCGAGGGCCTCTTCCACTTGCTTGCACCTGAAAGAGGAAGAGGGTGAAGGGGAAAGAGGAGAGGAGCTCGTACTTGACGCGAATCTCAGCAGCAGCGTAGTGCTCGCCGGCGATCATCTTCTCGCCCTTCTGGATCAGAGCGCCGAACTCGCCCTGGAAAGGGAAGATTGTAGACTGGCGAGAGGCTCCTGGAGTTACCTGTCGTCCATCGATCTCGGCGTGCATGCGCTGGTGCTCCTTCTGGAGGTACTCGGCGCCCTGAAGGAATGCGTTCACTTCCCTACTCCCCTTCTCTCCTCGCCCCCTTCTCCTTTCCCCTCACCTGTAGGTCGTGTGTGTTCTGCTCGCTCTGCATCTCGGCCACCTTCATGGTCGACCAGTTGACGAGGTCTCGCACCTGCATCCGCCCCCTCTCCTCTTCCCTTCCCCTCCTCCTCCAACCTCTCCAACGAATCGATGGAGATCGTAGGCGGCCTTCAGTCTCTGGGTCCTCGCTTCGGTGTGTTCCTTGAGGTCCTGCCACGATTCGGTCATGGCTGCCTGCTGGGCGGAGATGTGGTCGGCGTTGCCTCCGGGGTACGCAGCCTTCAGACGGGCAGACTCCTCGAGGAGACGCTGAAAAGGGCTACGGTAGGTTTCTCTCTTTGAAATGGGTATACCTGTAGCTGTGTCTCGAGGTTGCCGACTTGCTTCTCGAAGACCTCGTGTTTCTGCCAGAGAGAATGGACCTGCTTGACGTCCCTTCCGAGGTCCTTGGGAATGGAGTGTTGCTTCTCGGCCACGGCCTCTTCGTGTTCGGCGACGTCTCGATTGAATCGGTGGAGTTCCTCGGCGGCCTTCAGCTTGGCCTCCCTTCCCTCGATGTAGTCAACGAGAAGAGTCCAGACAGAACGGAGCTTCTCCTGCCTCTTGAGGATGTCCCGAGCGAATGGAGGATTCCTCCTGAGGATCGAATTGGCGGCGGCCTCGCAGGATCGGAATCTCTCCGTCCCCGTCTTGACTGCCTGCTTGAACTCAGTGAACTTGTTCTGTAGTTCCATGAGGTGGTCGTAGTCGTCTCCGTAGTCCTCGCTCATGGCAGTCTGCAGTTGGTCGTTGATCCACTGCTCGAGGTCTGCCGATTCCCGCAGATATTCGTAGAGGCAGAGGGCATCCTCGAGGGCTCTTCTCCTGTCCTCCGCAAGCTGGGAGAGACGGGAGAACTCCTTCTCCAGCTCCGACTGGCGGGAAGAGAAACGATCGACGTGGGGGCGGTGGCTGGCAACGAGTTCAGCGCACTTTCCTCCGAGCTTCTCCAGCCACTGCCTGGAAGGGGGAGGGGGTGAGGGATCCGAGGGAGGGGAGGGTGGCTGACTTGTATGTCTGCATGTCGTTCTGGAGTGCCTTGTGCTTGGCCAGCAGCTTCTGGGCGGCGTCTTCGTCCTGTCCGTACTCTTCGCTCTCGATCAGCGGACGCTTCTCCGCCATCCACGATTCAACCTTGAATTAATCAATAATTAAGCTTATTGGATATTATTATTTCCCACCTCAGCGGCATCTGCCAGATACTGTTGCTCCCTGATGCCCCAGTCCACGATCTGCTTCCTCTTCCTCACGAGGGCCGACAGGTTGTTCCAGGCAGTCGACAGCTGAACGAAGAAGGGTTACGGTGTCTCAAAGGGCCTCTGCGAGGGGAAAGCATTCGTCTGCATTATAGCACAAAGCACGGGGAACCACGACAGCCGTGCCAAGAAAGAAAAACGGGGCTCGATTTTCTGGCATCACTCAATTCACCACGCGAGGCAATTCTTACCGATTCCAGCTTGGCTGCCCATACGTTCTGTATAAGAGAGAGGGTGGAGGGGAAGGGATAGAAGAGAGGGAGGGAGGGGAGGTACAAACCTGGTCGCACTTGGCGTGGATGGCCTCCCTCGCGGGGTGCTTCCTCGACACGAGTTCCCTGCCCCGTCCAATCGTCTTCTCGATAATCTCGACGTGCTGTGCCAGTTCGGCCTCGAGTTGTTCGTGCTTCTTCAGCATGGCCACGGCCTCCGTCAGAGTCCTTCCAGTCTCTTCGCTGGCAGCGAGGGGCTCCTTAAAATGAATTCCTTTACTCTATCTCCCCTCCTCCCCGACCTTCTCAGCGATCCACTGCAGTTCGCAGTCGACATCAAAAGCGAGTTGATGCCACTGGAGGGACTCGTCGAGGGCGATGCGCCTGAAGATTCTCCTCTACCTCCTGGGGACTCTTCTCCCTCTCACCTCATCCTCGTCGGCTCTTCGAGTGCGTGGAAGCGAGTGAGCAACTGTCGTACAGTCCTCTGGATGCGGTCGCCGTCGAAGTGGCCGGCGCCAGCCATGGCCTCTCCCTGCAGACAACCACTCCTTCCCTTCCCCCTCTCCTCTCCTCACCTTCTTGGCGATCTCGCCGAGTCTCCTCTCGTGGAGGTGCAGTTCCTGCTCGAAGACGGCGTGTTTCTTGATGAGTTCCCTCGTTCCCCTCAGATCTGCTCCGTATTCCTTCGACCTCAGTGCAGCCTCCAACTCGTCCAACTTGGTGTGAGCATCTTCGAGTACTCGATTGAGTCCCTTCTGCTCTGATGCCTGTTTCAGTCTCTCCGCCTTCCTCTCAGCTGCTTCTCTCAGAGCTGCCCACTCGCTGTTGACGCTGTCGACGAGCTTGGAGACGTTGGCGGATTCGTAGTGGCGAGTGTTGACGAGTGCGGCTCCTTCCTTGTTGATTCCCTCCACTCGGGGGGCATTGGCCCGTAGCTCAGCCTCGAATGCCTCGTGTTTCAGCAGCTTCGTCTCGATGGAAGTGAGGTCTCGATGGGCGTCGTCGGTGGCCAACTTCTTCTTCTCGGCAATCCACCCGAGCATTTCCTGTCCGTCTCTCTTGAGTGACTGATACTCGAGGGAGGCATCGAGTCTCCTCTTCCTCTCAGCCGCTGCTCTCCTCACTGCCGCCCTCCTCTCCAGCACTTCCCTCCTCCGATGGTCGATGGCTGCGCTCTCCGAGTGTTTCTCTCCGATCAACTTGTCTGCCCCCCGAGAGAAGGCTGCCAGTCTCTGTTCCTGGGCGTCGAGCTTGGCCTCGAGGTCCTTGTGCCTCTTGAGGAGGTTCTCGACGGATTCGACGGAATCTCCGAGATCGGCATAGTCGAGGAAGGCCTCGTGGCCCTTGGAGGCGGCGTCGATTCTCTCGGCTTCGCGGTTGAACAGTTGGAGGTCGAGGTGCTGGCGGAGGGAGTCGTCGCGGGCACGCCACAGGCCGTGGATCACTGCAATTATATGTTTATTTGTTGTTTTATTTACATTTTTATAACCATGCATCTGCTGATCGAGGTCCTTGAGGGCGTCCTTGACTGCTGTCAGTCGTGGATTCTTGTCGAGGAGTCTCTTCCCGAGGTCGTTGACGTACTCAACCTCGTACTTCTTCTCCTTGATCACGTCTCCCAGCTCTCGATGCTTCTTCAGCTGCTCCTCAGCCTCGGCCACGTCGAGGGGACGGACCTGGAAGGGAGTCATTCCCTCTCCCCTCCCTCTTCTCTCTCTCACCTCATCACTGAGTTCCTTCTTGGTCTTCTCAATCCACACGTGCATATCCCGTAGTGCCCCCTCGAACATGCTCTGCCCCTGTGTCTCCTGTGCCATCTTTATCCTCTGCTCCGCCGCCCTCAGAAGTCCTTCGTGGAGCTTGGCCAACTCGGCCATCTTAGCCCGAATGGCAGCCGCCTGTTCGGGATCGGTCTTCTCGAGTTCCTTGGCCATCTTCTCCATCTGTCTCATTCGGTCTTCCAGTGGCTTCAGGTCCCTCTCCAAGTTCTGGAGGCTCTTGAGGTCGTTCGGATTACGCTCGATCATGTCGTATTTGGTCTGAAGGGAGGGGGAGGGTGAGGGGAGCTCGTGGAGGACCCTACCTTCATCCAGTTGCGAACGTCGTCGCAGGCGGAGTCGAATTCGGCGATGCGTTCGACGGTGGCGAGACGGGCGGCCTGAAAGGGTTCCCTTCCTCCCTCCTCCCCTCTTTCCACCTCACCTTCTGTGCCCTCAGCTTCTCGAGTGCAGCCCACGCGGCATTGACTGCCCTCTGCCTGGCCTCGATCTGTCTCGATTGGCTGTGTCCTTCACTCAGCAGCTCCTCTGCCATATCATTGATCCTCTTCAGCTGCGTCCCTCCATTCGTTCGAATGTCGTTCTCGAGCTTCTCGAATCGTCTCGCGAATTCCTCGACGTTGTCGACGGTGGGCTCGTCTCCGAGGGCCCTCTCGGTCTCCCTCGTCCACGTCTCGAACTCGTCGCACTCGCGGTAGAACCGCATGAGTTTGATCTGGTCGGAGAGGAGTCTTCTCCTCTCGTCGGCGAGTCGATTGAGGGTTCGGTAGTCGGTGGAGATGTTCTTCTGCCTCTCCACGATGGCCTGACGACCGTCCGAGGCTGCGACGGGGGACTTCTTCGACGTCTTCTTCGATCGAGTTGTAGTCACCGTGATCTACAGGGGAGGAGTAGAGGGAGAGAAGGGGGAGTCCTCTCACCATGCCGGGTTCCTCCCTGCAGTAATTGGCGGGTACGTATCCCTCAGTTCCATCCTGCTTCACTGCCCTCCACCAGTCTCCCGTGCTCTTCTCCAGCAGTGCCAGGATCTCGTCCTTCTTCACGGCAAAGTTCTCGTTCTCGAACTTGTACAGCATCTTGATGGTGGGGACGCGCATGTCGTCCGTCTGGAAGAATCTTCTCTTCCCTCTCCTTCTCCTTCTCCCTCACCTCCTCTTCCACCGTGGTCGACTCCGTGCCGGCCGTGTGGAAGTGGCTACTGGCCAGCTGCTGGGCGAGCTCGTCCAGTCTAAGTGACGTCATGGTTGATTTACGAGAAATCGATTGGCTACCTGACGATATCCGATCGATACGCGTGAATCTCCTCCTCGAGTCGAGTGTGCCTCTGCAGCAACTTCTCAGCAGCCGTCTCGTCCTTTCCGAAGTCGTCGCTCTTGACGAGGGGCATCTTCTCTCGGATCCACGACTCGGCCTCGTTGGCGTCCTGTCAATGGGATGACTACCGTAACCCTCCTCCCTCCTCGGGGTACCTGGAAGTACTGTTGAGCGTGGTGGGCATCGGCGAGCCATTGTCCGAGGGCGGACATCACTGCACGGAGGGAATCCCATGCAGACTGGAGGCCGGCCGTGCGCATCGAAATGTCGTCACGGGGCTGAAAGAATAATTAATAAGTAATACTAATTTAAAAATAATGCTTGTTTCAGATGTCTTTATTTATTATAATTATTTTTATAACGTACATGTCCCGACTGGATGAGTCTCTCCCCAGCCGCGATGATCTCCTTGGTCCTCGCCCAGTGCGACTGCATCTCCGTCTCCACGTTCTATAATATGGCCATTCCTTCCCTCCTTCCCTCCCTCTCCTCACCTTGTGGAGGCGCGCGATCTGCGGGACGTGGGAGATGTCGGAAGACTGGAGGGCCTGCTTGCAGACCTGGAAAGTCCTTGGTTCATTCCTGTCCTCTGTTCCCTCCTCTCTCTCCCCCCCCTTCTTCAGCCTTCCCTCCCTCCACTCCATCCCTCCCCCTCTCCCTCACCTGCTCCTTCTCCGCCAGCCACGCCATTTCCTCCTCATCGTCCTGTACGAACTGGAACAGTTCTCGTGCCCTCATCAGGGCAGTTCTTCGTGCGGCAGCGAGATCGAGGAGTGCCCCGTACTGGTGCTTGACGTCGTCGAGTCGTCGCTGGAGGACATCCGTGTGTTCGCCCTTCGATCGGATGAACCCGGAAGCTTGGCGAGACATCTTCTCCAGCCACGCTCCTTGGCCGTGGATCTGCAGAGTTTTTTGAGTTATTTAATCAAATTATTTATTTAATACCTGTGTCTCGAGGAGTTCGTGCTTGTGGAGGAGGTCGTCGACTCCCATCATGTGGCGGCCCACGTCGCGGTTGCGAACCGTTGGCTGAATACCTCATTCTTCTCATTTCCTCCCCATCCTCCACTACTTCTTCTCCTTCCCCCACCACCCCCTCCCTCATCCCTTCTCCCCCCTCACCTCCAACTGCGTCATCTCCGCCGACAGCGTGTCCAGGTCCCTCAGCAGGGTCATGAGGTCGTTGAGGGACTCGAGTGCCTGTCTCTTCTTGTCCAGCAACGACAGGAGGGCCGTCCATCTGACATTCCAGTCTACGATTGTTCTCGGATACCGTATACCTCTCGATGATGTCGCGTTCCCGGGATCGGATCCTGTCACTCTCGTGGTAGTTTTCTTTGCACAGATCGGCGCACATGTCGGAGAGGCCGCGGAAACGTTCCTCCTGGAAATAATTGGAATAGCATAATTGAATTTCAAATATTATTACGAGGAATGAATATTAGAATAGACATACCCTCGGAAGGATATCGGCAGAGATGGCCTGGTGTTTCTTGAGGGTGGCCTCGACCTCCGTCGCCGTCCGTGGCAGTTCGAGTTGCTCGACGATCTTTCCCATTTCCCTCAGCCAGGCGTCTCTCAGCTGTGCCTTCTTGGCGAATCTCTCAGCGAGTCTTTCGAGTCTCTGCTGCCGGAGGAGTTCCTCGAGGAGGGCGGCCTGTCGCTCGCTCTCCGCACTCGACAACGCCTCCCACGCAGCCTCGATGTCCTGCATCAGTCGACCCCTCGGAGGGACGTAGGCCTTCCGGCTCATTCCCTTTCGCTTCGTTTGAATGGCGAAGAACAGAGCCTCCAGGTCGCCCTTCTCCTTGTACCTGAAGAACTTCGGCTATTCTCCATATCATATTTGTCGAAAGGAGTTGCAAAAAGAAAGCGAAAGATCTCATAGGGAGTCCAATCAACACAGCGATTAAGCCTGGGGCGGAAATATCGAATCATAGATCTTTTGCGCTGGGAGGGAGTCGAACCCCGGCCTCTCGGCTCATGGGCTCGGCACCAACCAATTGCGCCACACGACAAGTGTGTGCTGTGGGCGCGAGGGGCGTACGAGAGGCGAGGGAAATGGAAAAAGACACTCACTTGGGAGGCTTGTCGACCGTCCTGAATTCGTTGAATCGAACGAGGAGATCTTGGATGCCTTTGAGGGAGTTGGAGAGATTGCGCGACTTCATCTCGGCCGTCGCAAACCTGAGTTTAGACATGCTTCGCTTCCATTCATGTAGGAAACACTTTGGAATCTACATGAAAGAGTGGGAGAGGAATATTGTGATTTCCGTGAAGTAAACGTCGACGTGTTGTAAGTACGGTTAGATACAGTAATTTCCTTAGCACGACGTTTACTACACCACGCAATTATTTAACCTCTATTTGACGGATACCTGATCCACTCGAGGAGCTCGCTGGAGATGGTCTCGTAGTCGTCTTCGGACGCATCCATTCCCATGATCTTACCCACGATCTGGAAAAGAACATCTCGTAATTCAAGTAAAAAAAGTATCCACACATTTCCAATTCTCCGGGCTCCGATATCTCCAGTCTTCTGCTTGGCAAAGTAGTGGTAGTAGAGGGAGACATAAGTGATGATGGACCTGAAGGACATCACTAAATACTAGTAAAATAGATCAAGAAATCCATAAATCAGTGAAATAGCTGACTTCTCATCAGGCCTCGCGGTGTCGACGTCTTCGGCGTCGAGGAGTCGCGCGATTTCGAGTTTCTTCTCGGCAACGTCGAAGGCGTTGTTGAGGCTTCCGATGTGATCGGCATGGTTGAGGCCATTGTAGTTGATGAGGTCTGGCCTGCATTAATTCATTTATTATTATCTATTTATTCGTTTTAAAATGATTAAACTGACCTGTGTGCGTGGATGAGTGCATTGAAAGCGAGTCCACTCCTCCAGCTAGTGGTGAAGTTCTCGACCTTGACTCCCGCGTATCCCGCAGTCTTCCTCTGGCACCAAATGAGAAGGGCGTCCTTCGCCTGCTTTCTCTCGCCCGTCTCGTTCTCGTCCTGCAAGACAATTGTCCTCTCTTGTTCTGCCAAAGAGATAAACGCAGTAACGAGGCCGAGTTCCACCCCTTGCTACTGCGTTTATGAGGGTGACTATCTTTCTCTCGAGATAACTAACCACATCAATGGTGATTGTGTCGATCTGGAATCGGAGGATGATAGTCCAAATGAGACCGAGGATGAGCCTCTCGTTCCTGTCCAGAATGTCCTCTGCTCCGATGTTCTCCAGCTACAAATATCGACATTTTGCATTTATTTCTGTCTTGCCCACCTGGATGCGCTTGTTCTTGAGGAAGTTGAGGGAGTGATTGAGGTTCTCCACTTTCTGGACGCGCATCTTACCCTTGTTCGGCTTGCCCAATTTCTCGCCCGAAATGATCTCGAGTAGTTTCATCAGAAGAACTCCATCCGAAAGATCCGTAAACAGATCGCCAACTTCCAATCTCGCCTGAAAATAGATTTTATTTTTTAAATATTTATTATTATTTCTGTTTATTCGTTTCCTCCCTGTGTATTCTCGGGTGTTCCTCTCATCCAATCTGATACGGAACCCTCTTCTCGCAGAGATTGGCCGTGTGTCCTTGGCCGCCTCCGAGGAATGGCGCTAACGGGGGTTCCTCCCTCCTCTCCTCTCCTCCCTCCTCCCTCCCCTCTCCTCCCCTCGGGTTCCGGAGGCGGTAAGGAGGAATGGAACGAGAGTGACAGTTCCCAACGGTCTCCGATGTGTATGAACCCCCTGTGGATCGATCCCATCTCCAGAGCCTCATCGTCTTATCACACGCAACTGCATTCTTTCACAAGGAAGGGGCACAATTTTTTTGCAATTCTTATCGGGCCAAAGGTTCCAAATTCCGTGGATGCCATGTGATTGTTTGTCCGTAGAGTGTTGCTACCATAGAAATGACTCCACTTTCTCTCGATAGTCATCCCCGTGCCCCACCCTCGTCTGCTGTCATTTCCGTATGAAGGGGGAGAATTATCAGGGGAAGAATAGAAAGGGGTGAGATAAGCTGACGACTCCCCCGCCTAATACCTTCACAACAAGGACACGTCTAGAGGGGGGAGGGGGAGGAGGTCTAGGAGGATGTCCAGGAGGAGTGCCCCCTCCCCGTCCCGTAATCAAGCAGATTGACCTCCCGAACGAAGAGAGCGTGGAAGGGTGGCAATTGGCGCAGCCGAGTCATTGACCCCAATCGAACGAGGAGTGCATGCTTTCCCGTATGTTTACTCCCAAAAGAATACGTTCTATTTAGCACATCGTAATTCTCCTTGGGGGTGTCCCTCTATATTATCTCCTTCCCCCGATCATCTCCTCCCCCCTGGAATCCCTTTTGTATCTCTTCATCTCCCCATCCTCGAGAGAGTGAAAACTCCTCATGATTCCTATCAGAATGTGATGGGGAGACCATGCGGTAGTCCCAGTCCCCCCC
>JACMIG010000971.1:0-11317 GCA_014805385.1 Levipalatum texanum
CCTCTAGGAATAGAGATTTTGAATACTATAGATAGGTGGTCGCTAGTTGAGAAGGGAGTTCCCAGACTCACGGAGGAAATATGGGTACAATCAGTGAATAGTAGGTCAAGATAGTTATTCAGCCTGGATGGCGAAGAAACAAGCTGAGAAAGATTCTGGTCGTGTAAGAACTCGACGAAAAAAGAGAAGGGGTCGTTTTCCTGGCATGACATAGATACCCAGTCAACGGAGGGGATATTAAAATCACCAGCCCATATAATAGGACAGTTACGAGGATGAATAAAAGGAAGAATAAATGTACAGAACTGTGAAAGCGATTGAGATGTGGAGTGGGGGGATCTATAAAACGATACAAGTCTTAGGGATTGGCTAGGAAGAGGAGTACTCGCAGAAGAATGGATGTCAACAATAATGCACTCAATGAGGTTGGATGCATACGAGGTGATAACTGATGGACATAGTGAGGAGCGAACCAGAGCAGCGACGCCTCCGCCACGACCCTCTATTAAAGATCTATCGGAACGGAAGATGGAATAGCCTGTGGGAGTATATGGAGCATCTAGATCAGTATTACACAGCCAGGTCTCTTGAATGAGACAGATATCTAGACCAGATTGATTGACTAATAAATGGAAATCGTAGATTTTGTTACGGAGAGATCTGGAGTTCAAAGAGATGGCCTTAATAGATGAGGAATAATTACTAGATGGCGAGGTTAGAAGTGAACATGAGGCACCACCCTTCCTGTCCTACTGGGAGCTTACACTGGGACGGGAGGAAAAGGGTCGAGGGCTGCGATACTTGATGACGTCGCAGTCCCGAACACCGTAGAGTACTGCACCCGCCTCCGAATTGAGAGCCTTGGCAGTTGCGCGCGCCTGCTTCTCCAGTTCGAGCTCGGGGCGTGTCAGATCTCTTCTGCAGTAAACACCGATCAGGGGAACGAGGGAGGGGGGACGGCGGACTGCCCGAATGGCAGAAAGGACTTCGTCCCTCATCTCCTTCGTCGGAAAGGTGACTTTGATGGGCCGGCGGGCGGACTTGGAGGGTTCGGCATCGGTGGAGGCGCTTCCGGAGCTAATGCGTTTCTGTCCATGGCGGTGGAAACGGATGTTTCCTGAAGAGAAGGCCTTCTTGGCAGAGTCGACACCAGAGTCATCAATTACAGACTTCACCAAATCCTGATCGATAACGGCAGTCTCGTTATCGGTCGACTTTTCCACCGATCCAACAATGACCATACGCGTCGCCTTTTCCGAGATAGTAGCTTCATCGTTACGGGCCTTCACGATAGCCGCGTATGTGCGGTTATCAAAGGTGGACTTGTCCTGAGAGGAGGTATTCATTGGGGGAGTATACGTAGGAGAGGCGCCGAATTTGGCCAGCTGCGTAGTCAGGAAGTCGATCTTATTGTGCGCATCAGAGAGAGATGTCTGGAGAACTTCCGTGACCTCCGTGAGCTTCACAATCGCCTCCATCAGCTCGGTATTCGACGTTGACTTGACCATAGTAGGGAGGCAAAGGGGAGACAGATGAGACGATGAGACGACCCGACCTCTCCCTTCCAGACTCGACCTGAAAAGTTTTCAACTTACGTTATTCGTTTAATGGCCACGGCACAGGGAAGAGCGAAGAGGATTAGAGCAACGGTGAAATTGCGCATCTTGTGGGTTCTGCCAAATAAGTTTTATGTTTTTGTTATTGTTGAACGTGCTTTCGAGTTGTACAGTATGTATTATGGGAGTTCCAAAAACTCTTCATTTCGCACCTAGTTGCGAAATGCTCTCAGACGACGAGAGAACACTATTTTCAATGGAGAGAGAACTGTTTGAACGGAACGCGAAGTTAGAATGGGTTGGAACTGTCATAATAAGAGAATGAGTACAAGAACAATTTAAACTACCTTCGTAATACGGCTCACAATCAGTTCCCTTCTCTCAAACTGCTCGTCTGTAGCAAAAATGCAATTTATATTGCCTCGTTTATGTATTTGCAGAAGCCTGACTGTCTGCTTATCGATTTTTCTCCGACGTGGTATCACTAGCTCATGGAATTTTATTCTTTGCGATGTTCTTTGATTATATCGGTTCGGATTGTCAGGAAAAAGAACATATATCCCATCCCATAAATACAGCGTTCAATATGTATAAGGACCGCAACCTGTTTCTGAATTTCCGAAATGGTCTCAAGAACTTGCTTATTGCCAAGAACCAGAGAGGTGTTTAAATACTTACTGCGGTCAGCGCATGGTGCTCTCTATATGTACGCGTCCGGAAGGATGCAAGAGCTGTCCTTTGGCACAACCATTGAACATGGTCCCAATACATAGCCCAGAAAACGGCATCGTTTAAGAGCTTGTGGTTCTGGAGATATTCGTAGCGGAATTTGTTGCGAGCGGACTCAAAATATACACCTCTATGGTTCTTGGCAATAGCCGTACCTCGATTCGTGCACAAAATGAGACTCAAATTCCAACCGTCAACTTTTCAAGCGCAATATTTTGCGTTCTGAACACATTTTCACGATTTCGGCTCACTAATAGCTTGTGTAGAATTGAATAAGCTCCAACATGAGCAGTTGATCGACACATTTGGTGCAGTATGCGACTTGCGCTTTCAATCGGCCGCTTTTTGACGATTTAATGCCCCCCCCCCCAAAGTGGGCGGAGCTTGCGGCCCCTAAATATGTACCAAAGTCTAAAAAAGCGTGGTTAACGAACGAAGTTTATCGTTAAATTGGCAGTAAGGAATAGAATGGGTTGTAATTCTCAGATTCTAAGTTCGTTTGCAGCATCGCAGATCGTTAGCTTATCCAATAATTATTATCGGGTGTCCAATCTCAGAAAACTTCGATTTTCCAATTTCCCTGCAAAATCCATAAACAATTAGCCTCTTTCTCGATTCTTACGTAAGCGGAGAGATATCGCAGTTGTAGAAAACGAAGCGCGTATCGTCATTCTCATATCGTTCTTTCCAGATCCGATGAACGGTCTCTAAACGAAGCATCATTGAATACAATCTGAAATAGCGCGAAGTTACTTGGATAAAGCGTTGAAATGATTAACCTGTATAAATTTGATTCCTTGTATCCTCTCGAACATCGGGTGGTTGCACAGAAATTTGATCTGATCGATTTCCTCGGGATACAGATTACGTTGGTAATGCTGAACTCCGTTGCTATATGGATCCATTCTAGCCAGGAGCGGTGGGAAGTAGGGTCGCGGCGATTTTGACGCTCTAACTGCGAACTCAACCCCTCCATTTGCATTGGCACGGCAGGCAATGAATGCACACAGCAAGAGGTGCGGTGTTGCAAAATTGTGCAGTCGCCTGCAACTATTCAATTGTTGCAATGTTTGATGCGTATCAATAAAAAGCACACCTAGTGAGTGTAGCCCTTGTTTTCCACGGTATTCAGTCATAGTAAAGTTTACCTGCACGAAAGCCGCAAGGCGAGAAGAATCTTCACGCTGGAAAGATTCGATAAAATCTCGGCCAGTATTTCATTCGGAAGTTCGGAGAACATGAAAAGAGTAGTGAGAAATGACTGTTTAGCGAATATACGTTCAAGAAAGTTCATGTAAAAGTGCGAAATTCCCCATGGGACCATCCATTGGCAATTTCGAAATAAGCTTTTATCAGCGAAGCCACACACAAAAGGACCTTAGACAATAATGACTGTTGTGATTACGCCAAGAGTGTCTAATCTTTATGCGATAAAATTATCGCATAAGGGTCCAAATAAAGGTCCAAATTTCTCCATTGGTTCGAATCTGACAGAAGACGACAGATTTCAATTGAGGGATATCAGTTCGGTGCGCTTTCACAGGTTTAGAATGGCCATTACCCCCCTCCCTCAGAACTTTCTTCCGTTTCTTTGCGAGCTGCAAAAAACATTTTTGGTAAACCTGTTTTCCAACTCTGGCTGGCTGGATTCTCCACTGCAATAGGAGTTGTTCATTCATGGTCTATCGGTTTGTGAGACATCGAACGCATTAATGTTTATATCATGTAGTAATTTAATTAGAAATGGCTAAACTAATAAGAAATGGAAAAAATACTAATGAGACAAAGTGCGCCGCACATGGAAAAAAAGCTGGATACAGTGAAAGGGCATGTACCAAGCTGTTTCACCCCAAAGGCTCTGACAGCAAGTCGTACTCTCCAAGGGCAGGGACTCATTTGTTGCATCGTAGACTGTTCGCTTAGTGAAACTTGATTATTTTCTCATCTTTGAATGCGACCTGAAATAGCGCGAAGAAGCCTGAATATAGCGTCGAAAAGACCTACTTGTAGAAGATCGATTCTTGTAATCCTCTGGAACATTGGGTGGTTGCACAGCCAACGGATCTGTTCGATTTCGTTGGGATGCAACCCACGCCATATTCGGTTGCTTCGAAACTGCATGCTAGTCTTCAGAAGCGGTTCGTAGTAAAACTGCGGCCATTTCGATGCTCTGATCGAGAAATCAGCTCCTCCATTTGGGTTGGCTCGGTAGGCAATGTAGGCAAATAGCTTGAGGTAGGGAGTTGCCGCATGGTATAGTCGCCTACATTTCTTCATTATCAGTACTCAAAATCCATACTGCGTTAAGCAAGTGCCCTGTTCTGTATCGACAGAACCAGAATGAACTTACAATTAGAGAGGAATTTTGATTCCGCTCTCTAGGAACATAAACTGGTAATAAAACAAAATAAAGCTTACCTGCACGAAAGTCGCAAGGCGAGAAGAATTTTCACGTCAGAAATGTGCGGTAAAATCTTGGCCGGGATTTCGAACGGGAGTTGGGAGAGCATGATGCTCTCAAAGTACTTGCCGCAATGACTGCTTGGCGAATATACGTAAAAACGTTAACGGAAAGGTGCGAAATTCCTGACGGGACCTTCCATTTACAATTTCGAAATGGACTCATAGCCGCGCTGCGAATTCAGACTCACTAGGACCTTCGACAACATTTATGAGACAGGCGCAAATCTACCGCTTTCACATAAAGTGGTTGTCTGGTATTCGATTGAAACACGCCGTGGATTCCTAAGCGAATGACATCATGGAAAAGCATTCGTTTTTGACTGCACAAATAATTCAGATCGAGCGTACCATTGCACTAGTTAAACAGTTACAAAATAACAATTTATCAGAGGATTCGGTAGATATTGAGATGCATCCATCGTTTACAGTTACGCATCCTCCTTATACTTTTCAATTTATGATTTTGGCTTTTATTTTACATTCTGTGTCTCGCTTTTAAAGAAGGGGTGGGAGGAACCTTTCTGATTACGGTCATTATGGAAATCCTGACCAGACTCAGGCCAAAGTGCAACCAGACTCAGGCCAAAAGTGCATTGGCCACAATGGCCACAATGCAAATCGGTTTCCTCCTACGCCTTCTTTAAAGTCATAAAGATCTCCATCAATCGCGATCTGATTTGCACATTGGAATTGGGGTTTAGGAGGTCTCCCTCTCCTTTAGACTATTGGCCATGTAATCGTTATAGTCGGGAATCCAATCTCGTCATATTTCGTCTTTCCAATCGCACTGCAAATGTATAAACATAAAATATCAACATTTTCTTTGATTCATACGTAAGTTGAAACGTATCGCACTTGGTGAAAAAGAAGCACGTCCCGTCCCTCTCATGTCGTTCTCTCCAGATTCGATGAATTGATTCCCCGAACGAAGCATCATCGAATATGACCTGACACAGCGTGGATCTACTTTACTTTGGCCTCGAAAAGACCTACTTGCACAAGATCGATTCTTTCAATCCACCCTCTGGAACATTGGAAGGTTGCACAGCCGCAGGAGCTCGTCGATTTCTTCGGAATACAACTGACGCCGGTAATCTAAGCTTAAATACGGCATGTTAGCCTCCAGGAGCGGTTCGTAGTTGGACGGCAGCGATTTCGATGCTCTGATTGCGAAATCTGGCCCTCCATTTTGATTGATGCGGAAGGAAATGTAGGCGCACAGCTTGAGGTGCTGAGTTGCCGCAAGGGAGATTCGCCTACAACATTTAATTGTACAAATTGAGACGGAAATGTTCACAATGGATTTCTAGTTTGATAAGCAAAAATCATATACGGTACGCCAATTTAGAAATTCCCTCACAATACCTGCAGGAAAGCCGCATTTCGAGAAGACAGCTGAGGTCGGAAATGTACGAACAAATCTCGGATAGGATTTAATTCGGGAGTTCTAACAATGAGAGCATGATGCTCGCAGAGCAATTAAAATGACTGCTTTGCGAATACACATAAAATCAAGTTCACGGAAAGGTACAAAATTCCTCCCGGGACCTTCCATTCCACAGGAGATTCGATAATATTGCACCTATCCCAGTGCTTTCTCTTCCCTCATTGTTAGCTTGCACTTGTGGAGTGTAAGAGCAGAGGGTGCTTTTTTAACGAATAAAGTGATTGGTGTTCGTTGTGGGGTCAAGAATTTGTGGTGTCCACAGGTCGATGTAACGTTCAGAGAAGCAGGCTTTATCGATTGGGGCTTTCCCATTAAAGAAAGAACAATACAACAAATGATGGCAGTCAATGTCTAAAATGCGCCATTACGTAATGAGAATCCTTGAGGGTACTCTTGGTCAGATAATTAGACATTCGCCTACATTCCAATAACACAAAATCAGAGCCAGCGCTTCACCCCATTACACCAAGCAGGTTTCATATTTTATCGTCGGAGGAACATAGGGCAGGATGAGTAGTTTTCGGGCGCTTGTTGCATCGTTGAGCGTAAAAAACAATATTGCCGGAGTGCATGCTTAATTCCAAATCGTTATTGTAGGGTTCCCAATCTCGTCAAAATTCTTCCATCCAATCGGCCTGCAAATAAATATAAAACAAAAAATATCCCCTTCTTCGTTTCTTACGTAAGCCGAGAAACATCGCATTTGTAGAGAACGAAGCGCATCTCGTCCGGCTCATTCCGTTCTTTCCAGATTCGATAAATGGTCTCTCCAAACGAATCATCAGTGAAGGCAATCTGAAATATCGCGGAGCTACTTGATCGAAAAGACAAACCTTTTCAAAATCGATTCTTATTTTCGACTGGAACATTGGATTGTTGCATACCCGACGGAGCTCACGGATTTCTTCGGGATACAACTGACGTTGGAAATTCCGGTTGCTATATGAATGCAGGCCATGGAGTCGTCTGTAGTAGGATTTCGGCGATTTCGTCGCTCTGATTGCAAATTCAGCCCCTCCATTTGGATTGGCACGGCAGGCAATGTGTGCATACAGCTTGAGATGCGGAGATACCGCAATTGAGAGCCGTCTGAATGCTCTTTTTCCTGATAATTAAACATAACAAAGTTTACCTGCATGAACTTTTGGTTTACCCGCCGCAAGGCGAGAAGACTCCTCATGCCAGAAATGTTCGAAATAATCGCGTACAGGATTTCATTCGGGAGTACTAACAATGAGAGCATGATGCTCGCAGAGTAATTGCAATGACTGCTTGTCGAAAAAAGGTAAATAACGTTCACGGAAAGTTGCGAAGTTCCTCCCGGAACCTTCTATTAGCAATTTCGAAATGAACATTTAGCCGCTCAGCGAAATACCACAGGACATTCGACAATATCGCAGCTAGGAATTTGTGGTGTCCACAGGTAACAAAGTGATTGATGTGCGTTGTGGGATCAAGCATTTGTATAGTCCAGAGGTGGATGTAACGTTCAGAGAAGCAGGCTTTATCGATTGGGGCTTTCCCATTAAAGAAAGAACAATACAACAAATGCTGGCGGTCAATGTCTGAAAATGCGCGGTCAAATAATTCGAAATGAGCCTACATTAAAATAACACTAAAATCAGAGCCAGAGTTTCGATCCATTACTCTACACAGATTTCATATCATCGTAAGATCAATAAAGCAGGAGGAGTTGCTTTTGGGCGCTTGTTGAATCGTTACGCGTATATATTAATAGCTGTCATTTGTCGGGGATCCAATCTCTTCATAATTCCTCCTTCCAATCTCCCTGCAAATAACGATACCAGTAGCATCCTTTTTCTTTCCTTCTTACGTAAGTCTCGACATACTGCAACAAGTTAAATAAAAGCGCGTCCCATGAGAGTTCCAGATTCGATAAATGGTCTCTCCAAACGAATCATCTGTGAATGCAACCTGAAATTGAGCGATGCTACCGGAAATATAACATCGAAAAGACTCACTTGTATAAGGATGATGTATACTATCTTGTTGAACATTGGGTGGTTGCACAGCCGAAGGAACTCGTCGATTTCCTCAGGATCCAATTTCCGATCATAGTGTTGTGAATACATGACAGGCGTCAATTCGATGAGTCTGCCGACATAGCCTGTTTGGTGATGAAAATGTTCGTGGCAGGGACCCTTTAAGCCACTTTCATAAGTCGTGTTTTTGATGTGTGTCTTTGCCTCCATTGTCTGTATCTCAGCCAAATAATTATGTCACACATTTTCCAAGCCATTGAAAAGTTTTTGTGGTTCAAGGAATAGTGGAAATATTCTGTAAAAGAAACTAAAATTTCTGAAATAAGCTACCTACTTTATTTCATCATCCACGTTACTGCACTATTCCCAGTTGGTTGAGCAGAAAAAGCTCGGTTAATGTCCATCTTGTACACAGGAGAATTCGCGCCGCAACAAGAACATTTCGAAAGATTTCGCTCCTTTTCGTGAATGTATGGGAGTGAGTTATATTCTTTTCATTTACTCCACTAAGCCGTCATTTGGAATTACTCTGCATCATGCTCTCCCAACTCCCGTATGAAATCCTGGCCAAGATTTTGCCGCACATTTCTGATGTGAAGATTCTTCTCGCATTGCGACTTTCGTGCAGGTAAGCTTTTTTCGAGGGAAAATACGAGCTAGACTCGTGGGTGTGCTATGTATTTGTGGACCAGTATTATTGCAGAGAACCAGAAGCGTTCTAATTCCCACGCCCGGATAAGACCAATGACGGACTGCGCGCGCTTTTGAACTACCTCATCGAACCCCGTTTCCTGACCCGTGTGACTCAGTCGACCGAGAAAGGAGCCAGAGGAGGTAGATCAAAAGCGAGCACAGTCCGTCATTGGTCTTACCCGAGCGTGGGAATTAGAACGCTTGTGGTTCTCTACAATACACATGTTTATAATAAAAGTTCCAGGCGACTATGCCATGCGGCAACTCCGCACCTCAAGCTGTGTGCCTACATTGCCTGTCGCGTCAACCGATTTCGCAAAGCGGATTTCGCCATAAGAGCGTCGAATATTCCGTTACTTTCTTTCTCCGCAATAAGATTCGAAGATATGGTGCCCATAACGTCTTCGCAATTCTTTGATCGCCAGCGCGACTTGGATACCGATGAAATCGACGAGATGCACCGGCTGTGCAACCACCCAATGTTCCAGACGATCAGAAGAATCGAATTCACACAGGTTGGTTATCGAACGGTTTCCTTACGTAACTCCACTCTATTTTAGGTAATATTCAGTGATGATTCGTTTGGAGAGACCATTCATCGAATCTGGAAAGAACGATATGAGTCTGACAATACGCATTTTTATCTAATAAGATGCAACAGCTACCGACTTACGTAAGCTACCGACAATGAAGATGCTGCCTATATCGAATTTGCAGGCACATTGGAAGGTCGAAGTTTCTCGAGATTGGGCATCCGACAATAAAGTATCATTAACGCTACGATGCAGCAAGAATAGAACAACTATAAATATCAACCCATTCTAACTTTCATTATTTGACCACACGATGAATCATGATTGGAAAATTCTTCGATTAGTGTACGATTGTCGTCACTATTTAGTTTATTACCGATCGAACTCCAGAAAGTGAGATAGATAGATTTACGTAAAATAATTCTTGCTGCTCCCGAAGAATCGGGAGATATTTCTGATTGTAAAAGCTCGGAAGGTTGATATTGTCATTCCAATCACGTGTATCTAGTTTGGCGGTCGGAGGTTTTCTCTCCATTGAATACGGATTTATCTCCTGTGGCAGGGCGCCTCCAGGGGGGAATTTACTTCGCTCCGCTCTATGAATATTTCGATAGACGGAGTCATTTCACTCTTTTCCGAGAATTTTAAAGAGTGTGCTCTGTTCTTACATTTCTCAATAATTCATTTCTATTATCCCAGGAACATAATGTTCTCCGAACTTCCGAATGAAATCCTGGCCTCGATTTTCTCGAACCTTTTCGATATGAGCAGTCTCCTCGCCTTGCGGCTTTCGTGCAGGTAAACTTTCCATTGTTTCGTCACCAAAAAATTTGGGGTCGATTTCGAAGCTTTCTAATTTATCCCCCATCACAGCATAAATTTATACCATTAAAGAAGGAGAGACAGCAACTTTGCGGTGGGGGATATAGACTGACTTTGACAAGGTAGTAAAATGTAAATTTGTGACATCCCAAAGAAAGTTCTTGTACACCGTACGAACTGCGCGATGAGCGAGACATACAGTACACGCCGAGTTTGCGACAACCCAACCTTGTCTACCTCAGTCTACCCATAGATCAACGTACTTCAGGCGACTATCCCAAGCTGCAACTCCGCATCTCACAATCAGGCTGTGTGCCTTCATTGCCTGCCGCGTCAATCCACTGGGAGAAGCGGAATTTGCCATAAGAGCTTTAAAGGAGGGCTCACCTCACCCTCTAACTTGCATCGACACTCTAGATGAGCTGATGTGGCGTTAAAAATGCTATCGAATGATATAAAACACTTCAAATAGAAACAATATAGCAGAAAGATAATCGACGTTCCAAGTTGCTTGACCCTCAGGGTTTAGCGCGCGAATTCAAAATTTGGTTCGTGGTTACTGTAGAGCAGAAAGTTAAACTGCGCGCTGTCTTTGCACAATGCCAGAAAAACAAAATGGATGTTCAATAATGACTATTTGCTACTTTTTGAAATGGTGTTTTCGTGATTTCTGTGGTCTTCGATGGGTGGGGTGAGCCCCCCTTTAAAAGAACCGTTACCTTACTTTCCCGTCAGAAGACTATTCGATTCGCTCCCTCGCACGCCTCCACAATTACGTAAAGGAAGTCGACGAGTTCCTGCGGCTGTGCTGCAACCCATTGTTTCAAAGGATTGAACGCATCGAAATTATGGGAGTAGGTCTTTTCGAGCCCATTCATCGGATCTGGAAAGAGCGACTTCAGTCGCACGGGACGCGCTTCGTTTTCATCACGTGCGGTTTCTCGCGACTTACGTAAGAATCGAAGAAGAAGCTATTGTCCGGTATTATAGTGGTGCGGAGGCGACGCGCGAACTACCTTCGCGGTAAGCAGCGTAGTGATCTATCTTCCGCGGCAGAAGATAGATCACTAC